>OY720151.1:27077994-27340494 GCA_963082725.1 Pedicia rivosa
AGCATCATTATTAATAATGACATCAGTAGAAATCTTACTTTATAGAATGAACAATTTTATGCTGCACAACAGCAATATTTTCAATGCAATTTCCCAGTTTGTTGAGGATTAATTAAAATATATTAACTTTTTTTGGTCACACAAAATATATTATTCTAAAATTAAAAAATATAATTATGAAAAGAAAAATACAAACAAAACATAAATTATTCGATTGCACTTAACTTTTTAACTATAAAAATGTATTTTCCGGAAACAACTACAAATTCGAAAGTTCACATTGATCACCAAATTTACATGAACTAAAAAAAACGAACGAACATATAAACAAACAAACCGAAATCAAATAATTCCGCAAACAAATTTTAACATATATATTATATGAAGAAAAACTGTGTCAAGTTTATTCAAGTTACAGAATGGAAATGGGGAAAAAAGTTCTTTGAAGTTTTCTAGTAAAGAAAGAACAGTACAATTGAATATTTCCAATAGATTTTTTTTTATGTAGCAGAGACTTTATTAGAGTATCTGAATTTTATGTGATATATTATATATATTTGTTAGTTAGAAGGTAAATTAATATTATCAATATATATTTAATTATTTTATTTCATTAAAAATTTATAATCGTTGATAATGACACTCATAAATATTTTTATTTTTTTGTATGTAGGTAATTAGAGAGCATGTCACTAAGAACTGTGGGAATGAATAACATTTTAATAAATAATTATATGATAAATATAGCTAATTTAGGAATATTGTCATAATTGTTAAAGTAATTTTCTAATAAATTACCGGTAATTCGCTAAAATTTTATGATTTGCTTATTATATGTAAAACAGAGTAAAAGGCCAAAACGTTGGTTTTGCTTTTTATGAAAGATGAGGTTAAAGTCAAAATAATTATTTTTATTTTTTTAGTTGACATCTTTCGTGTTTTTGTAAATTAACACAGATGTTAATTCACAATTCATTTAAATGAATAATGTATAAATAGTCCTTATTAATAATAACAATTTATACAGCATAAACAATTTACAAAGCATAAACAAGCACTATTTGGATTCATTTGTCATTTTTTTTTATTAAAAAAAACGAATCTATGTTTTCTGTGAGAAAATTCAACAAACTAATGCATCAAGATATCCGATTAACGATCATATACCGTAATTGGATATCACCCTATCTGTCATCTAATGAAATATATATATGATATTTTAACTTAAAGTATAATGTTTCAAACTATCAACATTTTGTTTATAATTTTAGACTCCTAGAATTCATTAAAATTTTATCCGTAATAAAGTCTCTGGTTTTTATTTCTATTGCACACGCGTTTTTTTCAATTGGTTCCTAAGCAACAAATTATGATACTAAAAAAACTAATTTTTCATTTGACAGTGGGAAAATAATTCGGTATGTAAAATAAATAAACATTATCTAGGATAAATTTTAACAAATTATGTAATTAATTTTGAAAATATATAATTCTAAATATTTTCCCATATATTACTTCCATTCCCATGTATTTTTATTAAACCTTAATATCCATTGTTCTGATTTGCGAAATTTTTTTTAATACATACATATAAATTATAATGTATATAGTCAAAAGAGAAAATCATTGCCAAGGTAGATTAAGTTTGGTTGATGAATCATGCTATAAAATTAATCGATAAAAGAATATATTGTAGTAGGTAGGAAATTAACAACATTGCCAAAGAAAATAATTTTGTAAGTATACACAAATACTCTATTTGTACATTTATTTATCATTGCGTGCACTTAGTTAACCACTTAGTTAATATAAAAAATTAATAATTTAGTCATGAAGATTTAGTTAATTGTTCAATTAATAATAGTGGGTGAATTTACTACAAGTCTTCATAAAAGCCGTTAAAGATATATGCATATATGTAAAAATGAAAATTGGAATATTTCCCTGAAATAATGTTATGATTATGATAAAAGAATAATTCTGTTTAAACATTAGAAACAAAATAAAATTACACAATTTTCAGCCCACAAACAAAATAAAATTACACAATTTTCAGCCCACCAAAACGCTAAATATTATTGGTACATTTCTTAATCTTGACTATTAAATTTTTCCTAACTAAACACAAAATTATTGAAATCTCGGCCAATTTTTTTCGATATACTTAATAACATGAATATTTTCTACAAACATCTTGTTTATTATCACAATCTTATAAATGTTTCTGTTTAACCCTTATTAAGTAAAGAGACCTACTATTTTTAATATAATGTGTGTTTAGTACATCGAAGAGGAATATATAAAACATATTCTACTTAATGAAGAAAAATATAAATATGTATCGGAAAATAAATAAATTGTTTAGCACCTCTTGTTTAAATGATAATAATCATGAAAATAGAGTTCATATTATTCTTTCAACATATGATGAGCATACAACAACCTCATTATACTAAGTTTATTGCCACCTGAGTTGATATTGACAATCTAACCCAAAATATGCACATTAACTACACACATTTTTATATATAAACAATATAAGGTGGCAGAGTGTGCAAACTGTGAAGTCTATACACAACATATATATATATATATATATATATATATATATATATATATATATATATATATATATATATATATATATATATATCTTAATTACTGTTACTTGTAAGGTTTTAAAGAATGGAAAGTGAAGATAGAACAATTATTAGCAGAATTAAGTACATTCCATATACCTTTATTAAATATATATATTTATATATATATATATATATGTACCATTATATATATATAGGCCGAAAGAGTTTATTCAAAAAGGTAAAATTGATTTTCTGTCTCGGATTTAATACCCGTCCAACATAAAGTAATTATGTAATGACGTCTTAAAAAATAACCACAAAAGAAATTATAATATATAGCTAGACAATATATACATATTATATATAATTATATCAACACAGTCAATGTGTAAAATAATTTAAACAATAACTTAATTTTAATTTTCTAACGACGTTTCGACACTGAAAGGTGTTTTCCTCTGGCTTTCACTAGAAATGTTAATTGATAAAAAACTAAATAACTTATTACATTACTTTAAAAAAAAAAGAACCAAAAGGAGAAAAAGCTTACATTAATAATGGTACTGTAGTCATAAAAAATTTAAAATTTACATTATAAATTAATACATAACAGAATCTTGTTTTAAATTTAAAGAAATATGACATCTAACAATTTTTTATTTTTTAGTATTTTTTCAATTATGCCAGACCAAAAGTTATTAAGTGAATCAATATCATTATATTTATGTCCCACATTTTTCAAATTCGATCGAGTATGGATCATTTCTAAAATGAGACGTTTATATATATTTTTGTTTTTGTCTAAAATTTTTATTGCGTCAAAATGGCAGTTGCATTTCGATTTTTAATTAGGATCTTACAATCACTTTTATGTGCAGAAACTCTCTTATTCAAACATTGTGACGTTGTTCCAATATACGAAAGATAACAAGCACCAAAAGTAATACAAGTAAACAACATTAGATTCTTTTAATGAAGGAATTGGATGTTTCAGTTTTAAAAAAAGTTTTGATAGGTTATTGTTTTCTTAGTATTCGTGTTTTTTGGGCACAATAAATCGATGTCGCTGCCATCGCTTATGAAAATGATAGAGAAGGCAATAATATTTGTTGACTTTTTCATTCACTAATATTTTTTCACAAACATACTCAATGTAAAAGTAACTCAATTTTCACATGAAGTGTAGCGCTAGATTGCAACAAAGGGTTAATAAATGTCGCCAAAAAATTAAAATTAAGTTATTGTTTTAATTATTTTACACATTTAATGTGTAATTATAATCATCAGCCATCCATCCATCTTGAATTATATATAATATATAAGTACATATAACTACCATTTGTTTCCCAAAAAAATTTTTTTTTTTTATTTTCTTTATAATTATTTTTAATTTCATAAAAATACATAAAATTGTATTTATTAAAATTTTTGTTTTCTTAATTTTATGTTTGTTTTTCATATGATCTTATTTTTGTTCAAACCAACATCCGAAATGTAAGTTAATTCTTTCGGTTCGGACATTGGTTCAAATTTTTTTTAAATCGGATCAAAAAAATTTCTTACAAATTATAATTTATTTTCCACTACATCGATTAGGTTGACATTAGTTTCTTGCAATTTTTGGTACTTTTCAAGAGCAGCTTTAACGAATTCAGTAGCTCGTTTAACACGATCAGATGATAATTCGTCGCTTATTGTTTCAGAGACATCTTGCACTGCTCTTTGCCAATTTAATGCTGGGAAATTAAACCAACAAACTGTTGTGAATGAACAAATTAATAATGTTATAAATCCTCCAACAAAAACCACTCCGATTGTTGCTAATATAACTGAACCCATTTTAATTAAAATCGCAAGTATTGTTTTAGAAAATGGTAAAAGTCCTGATAATAAAGTCGGAAAACCAAGACCTGTGCTGAGATCTGAACCGAATCCAGATCCTAAAGTTGAACCAATTCTAGATGCAAATCCAGAACCTAAAGATGAACCCAGTCCAGTCGCCAAAGATACTTGGTTATATCCTTGACCATAAGGAGAGTATCCTGCACCGTACCCAGATGCACTTGATCCAACTCCTAAAGACGATCCTAATGCACCTATTGATTCTCCTAAGGACTGTGAATGTTGTACAGAAGGTACAAGGTAACCTTCATATCCGTTTTGCACTGTAAAGCCGGATGGGTCAGGATTATATGTTTGATATGCTTGAGGACCTCCATAAGAGCTTACATATTGTTGAACGGCGTCGTGTGGTACAAAATTTGAATATAAATTGGGATCATATGACGCATTTTCAAGAACCTAATATAAAATTTAGGATTGAATTTTTTTTTTAAATATTAAAAAGTTCTTAGCATTTACCTGAGAATATGTCTGAGATTCTTGATTGTTTTTTGCAGTATGGGTACTAATACCAGATGGATATGGTGCACTTGATGGCACAAACCCAGTTTGTGCTTCTGTAATAATTGACCCTGTATAAGGTGACGGAGTATCAGAACTGGCTAGTACAAACAAAGTAACGAATAACACGTAATGAATCATATTTAAATATCTGCAAAAAGAATTAGTTTTAACTTTTACAACCATTATGTACAGTAAATTATAAACACAAAACTTACAGCTATAACTTAAACTTAAATTCACTAAGAACAACTGATAACTGAGCCCCTAAATTAGGGTTTACCTGTATTTATATTGTTCACCCCTCTTCTTTAATTTATCCACTTTGCTTCTTCAATATTTGGTTTGATTTTCAAATATTTGTGATATTTCAGGTAGAAATTTATAAGAATTTTGCACCATTATTTCTTTAAAATGTAAAACATAGAAGAAGGGAAAGAAGCAGCACATTTCATTGATTATTTTTATGGTAGGATAAGTCAGTAGGTAAACAAAGTGAAGGTCGAAAATTATATACATTTTATTTTTCAGTTGTTATTTTACTGAAAATAAATGTATGCATACAAAGCATTAATGAATATTTTAATTAACCTATAACGAATGCCCTAATGGTGATGAATATCTAAAAGAAATTCTTAAATGGAATTTAAATTAACATTTTCAATTATCAACGGTAATTTTGCTAGACTGTTGAGTCGTCATCGTGATTTTAAAAATTTTTTTGCAAACAAACTCTTAACAATTTGCACAATAACACAGGTAACCTACTATACCTTATCAGTAAAGATTCTAATATAATCTAAACCTTTTCTGGTTGTTAAAAACGGAACATAAAATGGTTAATACGGTTTAATGCAAACCTACCAAACAATAGTAACTTTAGTAACTATCATGGTTTATTTAATTTAAGCCTCCCGAAACAACGACCGTTATAGAAAAATTATTGTTGGAAGTTTAATGAAAACTTATTAAGATTTGTAACTAATTTTAAATATAATAAAAATGGTCTTTAGATTTTTTGACGAAAACTTTTCAATATTAAAATTATTAATATTTTATATTTAATATATAACTGAAAGCAAGATTACAGGTTCTGTAAATTTGCAACTTAAACATGAATGTAAAGAAAAAACAAATTACTATATTAAAAAAAACAATTCAAACAATACATAATAATAAGAAAGATAAGATTTAAAATCAATAGCACATATAACAAAAAATTGGACAATAGAAATGAATTATGAATATTATGTGTTTGTGTGCGTGTGACATCAACAGGATATGAAAAATGATATGATACAATCTTGACATAAATTTGCACTTATTGACCTAAGAAAAGTATAATCTTAAATAAGATTTATGTGAAAAAGTTTCCTCGAAATTAGGTTCCCTAAAAAAATAAAACTAATATAATTTGACTGAAGCAAAACAAAAAAAAACGAAAAAATAATGGAGTTAGATAATAAAATTTTATTACATTTCTTTAGGTTTATTATCCAAAGTAAGATGAATTTCCAACGTAAAAAAATGTTTTTTACCTGGCCTTTCATTATTAAGCGAAATCAACAATAAATCGCCAAAGTTTGTTCATGAGTTTTACTTTTTTTTCATTTGAATCGATATCTTTGAATTAGGTACATTTTTTAATGTTAATGCGAATTTATAATATATTGTATTTAAATATTCTCAACATATTTTTTAAAGTACAAAATTTTATTTCAAATATAATTAAATGTTGCACTAATTTATACCGATTTTTGTTATTTTTTTAAAAAAGAAAAAGATTATAAATCATATACAATTTATAAATTCACTCTGATATTATTTACATTTTTATCAATATTTCGGCATATTATTTAAACTTTATTTATTTATGTTTATTGCAGTTGGCAAGTATATCTTTTAATATATATATATATATTATATTAGAATTATTGGAACATATCTTAATCTTTTATTTAATTTTATTTAATTTTATTACATAAACTCAAAATTAACCCCTAATTCAGTTAATAGATAGTACTTTAAACCAGGGTTTAAAGTACTACTGGGTGTCCCAAAAACCCATATGGGTTTTTTTTTGCATTTTCTATTTATTTTGAAAAAAAAAAATTATTTTAATAATAATTTAATAATTTTTTAAAAGTCTTATTATTTAAATTTTAAAGTAATTAGAAGTATCGAATCATAATAAATCATTTTTGAACGTTTATTATTTATTTGTTGGAATAATATCTTTTATATAGAAGATTTACGGGCCGATATATTCCGGTCGATCTCTTATGCTCTCTTATGTGACATATTTCTCTTATTCACTTATCATAAGAGCATTTTATGAAAACCCAATTGTTAATTTACCTTATATGTCTCTTATTTTAAATTGTGGTATGGAAACCTATTTATCATAAGATAATTCCTGTTTAGTATTGAAAATATCGGGAAAAAAGATTTTATTTTACTTTAATATTATTTATTGCGTAAAATAAACACAAATAAATAAATTAATCTAAAAAAATATATTATTATTAAATTTTTGTTTCATAATTTTGTTATTATTATGTATAATTTTTTTTTATTTTAATAAAAACAATTTATATTATTAATTATAAAATATTAATTAATTAATTAATTATATAATATAATAATAAAAAATAATTATATAAAATTTTATTATTCAATAATATTTTTTTCGATTTTATTTTTGTTTAAAATGTCATAAATTAATCCACAACACTAAAGTTTGGTTATATTTTGCTCTAGTAGCATTATTTTTAACTCTCCAGTTCTCCACTCTCTTATTTTATGAATATATAAATTTAGGAGAATTATGAAAATTTAAATGAAAATTATGGGAAAATAAGAGTTTTGGTAATTAATAATATTAGTTAGAACCAAAACAAATTTTCTGCGAAAATTTCAAGAGAGAAAATTGAATAACAGCAAATCCATACAAAAATGATGCTAAAAAGTTGTGTAACAAAAGTTTAAAATGATCATATCTTCTAAAATACAGCTGCTGGCCCAATTTAAATGAAATTTTGTGATCACATAAAAATATTATAGAAACATTGGTTGCAAGGAAAGTTTGTTCTGCATTATATATATAGATTCATTCAATGTAATGAAATTAAATGTCAACACTCAACACCCATAAAACTGAACACTGGACCAACAATAATTAACATTGTATCATGACTCTATGTGAGATCTAACTTTTCGTGAAACAAATTTTAGACTAAAAGCGTTAGTGTTAAATAATTGTTGTTATTAACTCTAATATTATAAGGAAGAAGACCACTCTTCAGTTATGAACCAGAAAATCTGAACGCTTCACTGTAAACGCAGAGGTATCAGCATTAAATAATAATAAGATTTTAAATTTATGTATGTAAAATTATGCATAAAATAAATATCATAAGAATTCTTTTAAGATAATGTTTAAATTATATAGAATTAATATATTATGCATACTTAAAAATAAATATGAAAAGAATTGTTGTGAGAAATTAATTAATAAGTAATATTTTCTTTAAATGCTTTCTAATCATTTGTTTTGCATATATACCAAAATTTAGTTTTGAATAAACTAACTCTGCAATTGTAAAGGAGATTCTAGTCACTAGAGGTGTCAAACTCCAGGTTATAATAATAATAGTATTATAACCTGGATCTCTGCTAGTAATTTTGAATATTTCGGTTATTTCTAATTGGCTTATTTTATTTTACTGAGCGATATTTCAATTGGTTAATGATCACGTGGATGCGCAGTTTTTGTATATATTTTTTCCTCTTTATGAATGGAATAGTAGAAAGAAAAGAAAATATTTAATTAAATAGTTATTTTTTGCAAATATTATTATTAGATTATCTCTTTTTTAGTTGTTGAAGAAATTAATAAATGCATATAGTGCATTATTTTTCTCATTAGATTTGTAATTAAAAAATACCAAAATATATATAAAAAATAGATGAAAATAATACTATACACAATTTTCAAATATAAATTATTTTAAAATTAAGCAGAAAATAAATAATTTTGCAAATCTACATCCACAATTCAAAAATCTAAAAATCAAAAATCTGCACATCAAAAACCCTAATGGCACCGAGAGCGACATGACCCTAAACGACAGATTTGGGTTTTAAAATCGCAAAGCATCTCCTACCGAACGCGTCGCACACAACTGTCAAAGAATTATAAAAATAAAGATTAAAATAAAGAACTTAAATAATATTTTGTTTAATTCCCATAAAAATTGATAAATTGTTAATGAAAAAAAAAAATTCTTAGTTATTTATTAATCAGGTGATAAAGTAGACGAAGGAATAGAAGAGCAGTTATATTAGTTGTATATTTTTGGCAGTTCTATATAGTATATCGTCTTAAAATAGTCTTTTTAATTTTTGTTTTCATAAATAAAAAGACTATTTAATGCGCGATGAACCCCTGCTAATACAAAAGTCTTACATCTAGTATACAGTCTTGTATAAAATCTATTACTTTTTGTTTCGAAATATTTAGTTTTGTCGGAAAATAATCAAACAAACTTCATTAAATTTTAAAATGAAAAAAAAAAAAATAAACAATAATTTTACTTTAATTTTAATTATAATTATAATAATTTATATTATATTGTTCTGATTTTAGTTTTAATTTAGTATTTAGAACTTATTTTGTTTTCAATTAAAATTTGATTTTGTGGTAGTTCTGTGTACTGGATAAATGTTGTTTTATTGGTAAACGGGTGTGAAGTTGTAAGGTGTTATTTCATCGCGATCTAGCCTTAACCAACAAAATACAACTATTAAGAACTTGGATAAATTTTTTTGTATTACTCTATTTATTACTATTATTATTACATTAATATTATTTTCTATTCTATTTTGTCAAAAAGGTTCACGAATTAAATTTACAGCGAGATACGAAAGGTGAAACTAAAAACATTTAACCAGAAATACGGAAGCATGCAGATAAATTTCTTCAGTATTTTAGGTTAAATTTGAATGAATTTGAAAATAATTTTAGAGCTAGTAGTCTGAGGAGAAACTTATTGTCACAATAAGGTTTAAGTTTTTATTTTTTATATTTTAAAATAATATTTTAAAGTGATTTAAATTTTTATAGATATTTAGCAACTGGTCATTCATTGAGAGCATAATGACGGAGGTACAATGAAAACCAAGCCGGTTTAAAATATTGCGTATTTCTGCACTCATTTAAAAAATATTATCTGTTATCACGTTCGCACGGTTGAACACATGAGCACGACTTATGCCGGAGCTACAATGAAAACCATGCCGGTTTAAACTATTGCGTTTTTCTAAATATTATCTGCTATCGCGTTCGCACGTTCGACCACATGAGCACGACTTGTATTTGTGTTGGTAAAACCATTAGAGCTGCCATCTGAAATCTTTTACATTTTTTCAATACTCAGCACATATTCTCTAATTGAATTTAGACTATTTCGATTTAAATAAATAAATATTTATTTTTTTGAAATTGGCGGTATTTGTCGAGATATTTTAAAACAAGAAAATTATTAATTTGAAAAAAAAACAACAAAATTTAAATGATTTGAATTTTATTTTAATATGTACAATATAAAAAGGAGAGAAAAAATATAATACAATCCACAAACACATATTTATAATAAAAAAATAACTAAATTAGCATAGAAAAAATATAATATTTACAAGAAGAAGAATAATAAATAATTTAATTAAATAATGGAAATAAAATGTTTCCAAAATTATAACAAATTTTATAATAGTGTACTAAAATAAAGAAAATACATATGTAGACGCAATAAACACATCGAAAAGTATTCTTTTTTTTGGTGAGTTCAACGAATTTGTCGTTTATAGATTAAGTTTTAATTGAAAAAAAAAATTTTGATCGCAAAATTAAAGTTTATGCAATATTCACATATTTATTGTGATCCTGATGATGCTTTGCGTATTTTTAAATTTATTTGTTTATCTAAAAATAAAAGAAAATAGAACTAATTTCATTTTATAAATAAAATTTTAAATTTACAATCAATAGCCGTAATTACATTTAGGTAGGATGTCTTTCTTTCAAAACCAAATGAATTATCTTCAAGTTTTTCTTGTCTTTCTTGTGTTGTATAAATTACAAGCAAAATATAATTTATTGCTTCACATTCTTATTGTTGAGTGACCAATTCTAAAAAATGTAATAGCCAAAAAATCTGAAAACAAAATAGTTTTTAATTATTTAATTTCCAAATTATGAATTATAATTTATTATATTGATTATTATCGTAAAAGCTGCAACAATTTATCAAAATGTGATATCGTTAATCTTTTCTTTCTATCTGCAAATAAAATGAAATGTATAGTTTTTTTTTAAATTAATAAGTATTAAATCAAACAGTGACAGTAAATAATTCTAAAATGATTTTAAAATTTACAGCATCTATTGTGATGTTAAACAAATTTAAAATTGTCAAAAAGAAACAAACAATTTATTTTTATAAATTATCACTGAAAATTTATTAAACTATTATCACAAAACTTTGTTAACTTACCACAATATTTTAAGACAAAATATAAATTTTCTTTAATTATTTCTATTAAAACAATTCACAACACTTAATTCATAAACCAAAACTGGAGTGGCGCTGAAGTTCATTGTAGCTCTAGCATAAGCAACAACATTTTTAATAGGTGAAACTACAATATCTAGAATAATTCAGCAAACATGTTCTGCCATCAACAAAGTTTTAATGTCCATTTATATGACATTCGAAAATGTAGGGTTCAACAGAAATATGTAGTTAAATTTGGCATGGATGCGTAATTTTTTGTTCGAAAAATTAATTTTAGTTGATGTTTACCATAAAAATAACGAAATTTTAATCCAGATAACTATAAGCTACGGATTAAAATTATCCGGATAACGTTTTAGTCACCTTGGTGTATATGGCCCTAAGAATAAACTAAAATCTGAAATCAACACCGAAAAAGAAGCTAAACACATATCTCATCAAAGTATTAAAATAATAAATCATTTATATTTCAAACAAAGACACACACAAAGGAAATTCATTTGCATTGATAATTAAAATAAGCTGAACTTTCCCAAAGAATATATCTATTTAATTTTAAAATTATTTTTAAACGTCAAACCTTAGTTGAAAACCTAACTATATCCAACAACAGTGTCTGTGCTATATCCAACAACAGTGGCGACGTCTACTCATCACGTCTATTTTATAGAAAAAATTTACCCAAGTTCAGTATATGGGCATCAAATATCTATACCTTAACTAGTCTGTTAGTCCGGTTTTGTTTCAGTGCAGGTATTTTTGGTACTTTTCCGTCAGACACATCGTTGAACATATATACAATTTTTTTTATATTCATTTCAATACCTTAGACAATACTCTCCAACAATGTGTGCTCATAATTTTGATTTTTTCTTAATTTAAAAAAGATGATTTTGGTTCCAGCAAAATGTGAATGAATTTTTATGATTTTAATTTTAAATGAAAGTTAAAGGATGTGGCTAAATTGCTGTTTTTTTTAAAAAATTTTAATTATTTTACATTCTGTGATTTTTTGAAAATGGTCTTTGAATTTTGACGGATTTTAATGCAATATTTTTAAAGCTATTTAAAAGCTATTGTTTCTTATGTTTTTTTAATTATAAAATTAGTGTAAATGGGATTCCCCAAAATTTTATAAGAGTTAGTTCTACTGATCTAGGCTAGATGGCATCGCATGGAAAAAAGTAATTTATTTGCTAAAATATCGCACCATATTCTTTCAGTAAATGCAAATATCATTTAAATAAATATTTTTAATTTCAATCAGCTGATACTATAAATATAAAATATTTTTTTCCAAATTATCTGCTTTGCTATAATAGACCTTACTCCTTCCACAGAAGGTATATTTTCCCGTAAATTTTTTTCTTGCGACGCGAATTCGCGCTTGGTGCGCGATACCCTTAACAGTAACATAACAGAATCTGAATTGGGCCAATAATTTTGAATGAAAATAGTTTTATTTTATTCAAAATTATTGGTCGTGTTTTTTTATAAAATATTCTGCAGAATAATTTTCGAATTAAAAAACGGTCCGAAAATTCTTATAGTGATTCTACAATTTACAATTTATATGTAAAAGTTGGCAAACTTTACTCTAAACAAAGTTCATTGTTTTTGTTTTTCGGGAGATTCAAGAAAAATATCCATAATAAGAAACATTAATTTTATGTATAAAAACTATCACGGAATTAACTTTTAAATTTTAAATTTGTTTATTTGTTTTTTTTATATTTTTACATAACTATGTATATTTTTTATCAATTATTTGTTAGAAATTTATGTAATTTTTTTGTTTACAAATAATCTGTCAAAAAAATTGAAGTGAGACAAATCTAAAATTTGAGAAGCGTAATTATGTTTTAAGATTCTGTATAGATTCTCAAGAAATCTGTAAAATAACAGAATCAAAAATGTGTATGAAAATTGTTGTTGGATTATGCAGAATCAATCGGAATTAAAAAGTGCAACTATAGTTATTATTTTATTTTTATTATTATGAATAACTCCAATATGTTGGAAAATTTAATTTCAGTTATTTTTCATTATCTTAGCAAAATGCGAAAAACAAAAAGGATGTTGTTATTATTTTGATTTTCTTATTTCAAATTTTTTAATTCATTTTTTTTGTTTTTTGGTAATGTGTGCGTAATTTTGGTAAAGCATTAAATATGAATTTTATTTTTTTTTCTATTAATGAGATTTTAATTAATAAGAAGAATATAAAATAAAATGTAAAAATTAAAAAAAGCTATACATATGTACATATTTTGTATATTTCACTTATTAAATATTATTTGACGGTATTAAATATTGTATCTCTCACAGTTGTGTTTTAAAACATATTTTAAACGGAAAAAGTTAAAAGCAATTATCGACCTTATGATGCAGTCTCGTACCATTTAAGGGCGATTCTTGTGAATTTCTCTCCGGACACGAATCAATTTATTGGTAACAAAAAAATTAAATTAAAAAAATTTTAAAAATTTTTAAAAAAATTTAAAAAAAAAAAAATTTTTTTTAATAAAATATTGTTTTTTTATTTATATTATTAAAAAAAAAACGACAGGCAAGTATGGCTGTATGCTTCGTCGAAATTTATGCGATAGTATTGTCATTTAATATAATAAAAAAAAATTATATGGGGGTGCTCCACCACGTGTTCCGATCCCCCCTAAAATCAATATGGTTCTATGATGGACCAATAAAATACTAATCCCAAAATTTCATTGCAATCAGTTGTTGCAATCCTCGGGAATCTGATTTTTTCCAAAACAATTGTATGGGGGTGCTCCACCCCGTGCCCCGATCCCCCCTAAAATCAATATGGTTCTATGATGGACCAATAAAATACTAATCCCAAAATTTCATTCCAATCAGTTGTTGCAATCCTCGGGAATCTGATTTTTTCCAAAACAATTGTATGGGGGTGCTCCACCCCGTGCCCCGATCCCCCCTAAAATCAATATGGTTCTATGATGGACCAATAAAATACTAATCCCAAAATTTCATTCCAATCAGTTGTTGCAATCCTCGGGAAACTGATTTTTTCCAAAACAATTGTATGGGTGGGTGCTCCACCCCGTACCCCGATCCCCCCTAAAATCAATACGGTTCTATGATGGACCAATAAAATACTAATCCCAAAATTTCATTGCAATCCGTTGTCGCAATCCTCGAAAAACTGATTTTTTCCAAAACATTTGTATGGGGGTGCTCCACCCCGTGCCCCGATCCCCCCTAAAATCAATATGGTTCTATGATGGACCAATAAAATACTAATCCCAAAATTTCATTCCAATCAGTTGTTGCAATCCTCGGGAATCTGATTTTTTCCAAAACAATTGTATGGGGGTGCTCCACCCCGTGCCCCGATCCCCCCTAAAATCAATATGGTTCTATGATGGACCAATAAAATACTAATCCCAAAATTTCATTGCAATCAGTTGTTGCAATCCTCGAGAATCTGATTTTTTCCAAAACAATTGTATGGGGGGTGCTCCACCCCGTGCCTCGATCCCCCCTAAAATCAATATGGTTCTATGATGGACCAATAAAATACTAATCCCAAAATTTTATTGCAATCAGTTGTTGCAATCCTCGGGAATCTGATTTTTTCCAAAACAATTGTATGGGGGGTGCTCCAGTCCGTGACCCGATCCCCCCTAAAATCAATATGGTTCTATGATGGACCAATAAAATACTAATCCCAAAATTTCATTCCAATCAGTTGTTGCAATCCTCGGGAAACTGATTTTTTCCAAAACAATTGTATGGGGGGTGCTCCACCCCGTACCCCGATCCCCCCTAAAATCAATACGGTTCTATGATGGACCAATAAAATACTAATCCCAAAATTTCATTGCAATCCGTTGTCGCAATCCTCGAAAAACTGATTTTTTCCAAAACATGTGTATGGGGGGTGGTCCACCCCGTACCCCAATCACACCCCAAATCAATAGGGTTCTATTGGGGACCAAAATAATAATAATTCCAAAATTTTATTGAAATCCCTTCACGCGTTTTTGAGTTATCGTGTTAACATACGGAGTCCGGCGGACGGAGTCCGGACTGACAGGATTTTTTTGACCCCTTTTTTGGGGATAAAAGTTGCAATAACCACCAATTTGACCTTTTGTTAGTAAAAATAAGTTGCCCTAGGGTCATTCTATGTGAGAAAAATTTTTTTTTGGAAATTTTCTTTTAATTGTGTTTTTTAAAAATAAAAAAAGTTGAATTTGTAAATTTTCCATTACAAGGCAAAAAAGTTAAAAAATCTCAAAAAATTACCAAAAAAAAAAAATTTAATAAATATAAAAAATTTAAAAGGATTTGACGGCTCACGAACACGAAATAAAAATCCGAACCTACAAAATAAAATCAAAATATAAAATAGAATCAAAAATAAAATTCACAAGCACGAACAAAAAAAATCCGAACCTACAATTCCGGGCAATATTTTGACATTTCATGTTTTCATAGAAAAATTGAATCTATTAGGTGTGTTCTTTCATTAATTTGTTTGGTTTTTCGAAATTTTTACAAGTGGATTTTGTGTTTTTGAATTATTTTTTTTCTATTAAATCATGAATTTAGGAAAAAATTTAGAGCAATTGGAAGGCGGTAAAAGGTAAGCCAAGTTTTATTTATTATTGTACATTATTTATTTATTTAAATTAATTAATATAATTTATTATTTCCAATCAGAATTCTTACCGATGTTGCGGCGTCAGTGGAGTGAAGCCGAAACAAGAAAGATGAGAAAAGATGATTTTTCTCATATCAAAAAGAGAAAAAATTCATGGTGCAATATCTGGAAGGAAGTGGAGTGCTAGTAAATATATTTTTAAATTTAATTAGTTAATTTAATTTATATTTTTAAAAGTATTTACAATATATATTAAATGTGTATATATTAAATGTGTATATATTAAATGTGTATTTATTAATTCTTCAAATAATTGTTGCCTTATATCATTTCCAATTTGAGTTGTCTAAAAGATTTTCTTCATCCCTCCCTTCTGTCATGCCTACATCAGCCTCGTCATTTTGTAAAATTCAAATGTTATGCAGTACACAACATGCCAGTTTAATGATGGATAAGCAGAGTCTCCGAGTAAGAATGTATTATTTGGAAAGCAATCTTTTCCGTTTTCTTGGCCCTTATTGACATTCTGGTGTTCTTCTCTTTCAATAATTTCATCTTCATTAAATAAATCTAAAAATGAGATATCATCTTCTGAAGACGAAGGTTCAGTAGAAAAAAATATCATTTTTAATACTTCCTATAATAAAATACAATAAAGAGTTAATAAATATTCTACTTTTCATATTCATATTACAATGCCTTGTGTATTCATTTTACTATTATTTATTAAAATAAAAAGTCAATAACAATTTTTTTTATAAATCACAAAACTAAACGAGAACAAATTTTAAACTTTTAATGAGAAATGTCAAATAAATTTTTTGACAACTGCGCTTGCTACCGTTTGGCGTAAATTTCGTCGTTCTGAATCATCTGAAGTTCTGAGGTATCTGAAGTTCTGAGTCATCTGAAGTTGGAATTTTATTGTAAATTTACGCTACACTAGCGTAGCGCTATTTTTTGAAAGAACACACCTATTATTAGCTTTGATGAAATCCTAATAAACGAATTTCAAAGAAAATCTATAATTGTTTTATTAATCTTAAAAAAATAAAAGAAACAACAATAAAATACCTGTACGTATCTTACTTCGCTCACAGTGTTAACTTCTTTCTGAAATTCTACCAAAGAAAATAAATATTTATACTCTACAGTAAACACAATTGAATTGTTTTGTTTTCAATTTAATTTTGTTTTAAGTTTGAACTCAACATTTTATATTTTAATTTTTCTTTTATATTTTTTTGTTTTTATTTCGGTTTATTTTAATAAAAAAGTAATTGACTTTTCTTTAAAAGAATAACTTTTTAATAATATTAATAAAACCATAACAGTAAAAATATATAATAATATGATTATATTTTCTCTTGTCAAAATGTAAAAAATTCAACGTCATGAAAACAATTCATACATAACAAATCTTGCTATAATAGAAAAAGAAAGGCTAGAACGCATAATTGTATTTTGGGCATCCCGCACTAACATCTATTTTTTGCAAATTTTAGGCTTGTCTCAGTTGGCATCCTTGATATTTTTCCTGTATTGTTTTTTTATTTAAGTTCAATTTTTTTGACAGATTATTTGTAAACAAAAAAATAACATAAATTTCTAACAAAAAATTGATAAAAAATATACATATTTATGTGAAAATATAAAAAAAATGTAAATAAACAAAAATAGAATTTAAAAAGTTAATCCCGTGATAGTTTTAATACATCAAAATAATGTTTCTTATTATGGATATTTTTCTTGAATCTCCCGACAAAAACAAAAACAATGAGCTTTGTTTAAATTAAAGTTTGCCAATTTTTATAATTTCTACAGAATCACTATACAGAATTTTCGGAGCGTTTTTTAATTCGTTTTTTTATTCTGCAGAATGTTTTATTAAAAAACACGATCATTGTATCTCGGGTAACTAAATTACCAGTCCCGATACAATTAAATACAGTTATAGAAAAGTAATATCTTGAATAAAAAATTCGTGACCAACCATAAGAATCGAACCTTGGATCGCTTGGTATCTAGCCCAGCATGTAATGGATAACAAGCATTAGGTGCTCAAGAGCACTTGAAAATTAAAATGCAAGAAAGTGAAAAAATTTTATTAACAAATAATTATGACTAAAAAAAACAAAATATATAGATACGTTTATCAAAGTGATCATTCAACTATAAGTATTTTTTATAATTATAAATTCTCACTCGAATTTAATTTTTGTTAAGCATAGAAAACAATTGGAAATTTTCTGCATATTAAACAAAATAATTTATAGTTAGATACACGATACACCCACATTTAAAATAGATACGTATGGAAATATGTATATACATACATATATCAATAATCTATATTTAGAAGTGAATAAGGATATTCTTTTGACCTGGTTTCAATATATTACCCATTTTCTAGCAAAATCAAAACATAGTCTATAAATACACATTTAGCACCGAACATGTCGTTCTATGTAAAAGTAAATCTTTTTGCTACACATTGCAATATATATGTTACAGTAGCTATATGTAAAAGCACTAGAGAGAAGTTGTTCTAGATTAAAGTATCATAATATATATTAACATTATTCGTGTTCTGAAGTTCCTTGTGAGAAATTGTGAAAAATTATGTGGCAGTGGGTTTTATTTTTTACTTTAGTTTATTCAAATACGGATGCATACAACAAAGGTTTGTGCGCGTGTTTTGCATGGATAAGGCTGTGATTCTTTGTACTGAAATATTAAATAATTTTTTTTGTGAATTTTCCTTTTTTATGGTTTAAGTTTGTCAGTGCATTCAACTTACATCAACAAAAGGAAATGAATGGGGATACTTTGAAATAAATTCAAGTAATATACATATAAGCAGCACCGAATGCATTATGATTTTTATTATTGGATCATCGAGTGAAATAATAGAATTAGAATTTCTTCGACTTCAAATGAGAAAAGGGTGAGCTCTGTTACATATCTCATGTGTATAATGATAAAGTTGGCCTTGTTTTTTAGTTGTACAAATATTTCCTTACAAATAATTTCTTGTAAATTGGGTCTCAAATTGTAGGAATTTTTAAAAAAAACCATTTCTTTTGTTCGATTTTCTTGCCAAATAATAATATAAAATAAATGTGAATTCTATTCCCTTTAGCCTCATCTTCTGATTTTAAATAAAAATGTTGTGTAACATTCGGTTTTGGTATGTATTTATATGCATATACGTATAATAATTATTATTAATATGTGTAAACGTTTAATAAATTTACTCAAACTCATTTAAAAACAAAAGTATAAATATATTAATATTATACTTGCCTTCACGTTGGTTGAAAAATAAACCGAAAAATTTCTTTGGTAATAAAAATATTTAATCTCTATGAAAATATAAAATTCCTCTTTAAAACTAATATTCCGATTGAATTTTGAAAGAAGAAAACACAACAAATTTTATTGTTTATTTTCATTTATATACAGAAAAAACAAAAGAAAATAATCGTTTTCAAATCTGACATTTTTTAAATCATTTATTTTTTTATAAGATGAAAAATTTTTTTAAAGAAAAGGAAGTTTCTTTATATATTAAAATTCGCTATTTAAACTTAATATTTGTTAGAACGTAGGAAATAATGTTGATAAAACTCATTGACAATTCAATGTAAAATTAATTAATTCAAAATTAAAACTAAATAAGTATGAAATCTCAGAATGTCAGGAACACACGTCTCAAAATTAAAGTAACATCATATCAAAAACACTGTATTAATATAAGACATTCAGAATGCATGCAAATATATTTTTAGATTTTTGAATTTTTATTTTACACAGATTGATTTTGGGCATCTATTTATAGAAAATGCAAACCTAAAATAGCGTAGAGCTTAACCATTTGCGTCGACAAATTATGATATGGAAATAATTTGTACGTTGATTTTTTTGAACAGAAAAATAACAAAAACAATATTGCGTTATAAAATCTGTCTCTCTTATTCATCCTTTAATTTCATACTTTTCCTTTTTTTATTTTGTTTGTTTTTATATTATTTTTATTTTATAGTTAGTATTATGTGTTTGCGTGTAATTGTATGTGTATGAATTATAAAATTATTTAAGGTGTATTCCTTTCGTATTTTAGAGTATACTCTTGGTAAATTTTTAGTTAAGACTCAAATCACCAATGGAACAGACAAATTTCAAAACATAGGTTTTCTTTTAACACTAATTACAATTGTCTGTATTGTTTTGTTTATATTATCACAGGATTTAATTATACATTTTTTAATGGGTTTTTTATTTTTTTTTTTCCATCGTTGATTATTAAAAAAACTAACTTCGCTTAAATATTACAGAAGAGTAAATGAAGGAAAATCAAATTTTACAAATATTATCTATATTAATGCTGTATTCCTTTCGCTAATTTAGAGTAAAAAATTTTAAAAAGGTTTGAATCTTAGAGAAAATTATTTACCTTTTTTTACCCAAACTACTCTTGCTGTTTTTTGAAAAGGGTAAATGTAGGTAAGATTTGACATATTTATTCCGCTTTGGCGCCACCGTGCACAACAGTCACCATTCAAGGTAATTGGAGGTAATTTTTTTTAGCGTTTATCTTATTTTGACATTTGACAATATAAACAAAACAATACAGACAATTGTAATTAGTGTTCAAAGAAAACCAATGTTTTGAAATTTGTCTGTTCCATTGGTGATTTGAGTCTTAACTAAAAATTTAACCAAGAGTATACTCTAAAATACGAAAAGAATACACCTTAAATAATTTTATAATTCATACACATACAATTACACGCAAACACATAATACTAACTATAAAATAAAAATAATATAAAAACAAACAAAATAAAAAAAGGAAAAGTATGAAATTAAAGGATGAATAAGAGAGACAGATTTTATAACGCAATATTGTTTTTGTTATTTTTCTGTTCAAAAAAATCAACGTACAAATTATCTCCATATCATATTTTGTCGACGCAAATGGTTAAGCTCTACGCTATTTTAGATTTGTATTTTCTATTAATAGATGGCCAAAATCAATCTGTGTAAAATAAAAATTCAAAAAATCTAAAAATATATTTGCATGCATTCTGAATGTCTTATATTAATACAGTGTTTTTGATCATATCGTTATTCTGTAAGTAATTATAGTTGTAAACTCACCCCAAACATAGTAGGTCTCCTAGATACTATTGACCTTAGTACATCAACGTACTTGGTTAATAAATAATTTAAATACAATACAATACAAATATTGTAGAAATTAAAAAATACAGTTGTACGTTATCTAATTTAATTTTTATTTACTTTTATTTCCTATAGTGTTGTAGGTACACTGTAAGCACGGCAGTCAATGAATACACTTGTTTTTGTACACAGTAAAAAATTTTCAATAATTTTACTATTCTGATAGTAGTAAGTTTTTACATACTGAAATGTAATTTCACAAAAATGATTGTGAATTGCTGATTTTTATGTAGAAATACATTTTTTTATGTAGAATTACATTTTTTTGTTGAATGTAATATTTTTCTGTTGAATTTTACATTTTTTTGTTGAATATCCCATTTTTCTGTTGACTTTTACATTTTTTTATTGAATTTAACATTTTTTTGTACGCGATTTTGGAGTACGCGATGATCCTTCATTACGTTTTTAATTTTAAGTACCATAAAAATATATCCATAACAATGGAATTTTTCCAACGTTTTTTCATGGAACTATATCATGATAACGTAAGAGGGGACAAGAGGAATATTAACACTCTCAATAAAGTTAATAATTTAATTATAAAGATAAGACAAATCTAAATCAGTCACGAAATATTTAATATTTAACTGAATTCTTATACCTACATGTTTTTTTCTAACTACCTAATTGAAATTAGAGTACTATGTAAAATATATATTTTTTTAATATCTTATATTTAGATTAATCAAGTCATATCAATGCTTAAAAAGTGCCTTATTTATTGAACGAATAAATATTTTTTTTTTAATGAATTGAATTGCTGTTCATATATGTCATGAATAAAAATGTTTCCTTTAAAATGAAAAGATTGTGTTGTGTTTTCTTAATGCAATGAAATTTTTCACAAGTATATATCATAATACACTAATGAAAGATTTCACTGTAATTTATATAATTTTTTATTTCAGCCAGTTTACATTTTAGTGCTGAATTTCACATACTCTGAGTATGTGATTTTCCATTTATCTGTTGAATTCTACATATTTGGAATATGTAATTTCACATATTCAAATTCGTAATATTACATTTTTCTGTTGAATTTTACAGGTTTGGAGTATGTAATTTCACATATTCAAAATACGTAATATTACATTTTTCTGTTGAATTTTACATATTTGGAGTATGTAATTTCACATATTTGGTGTATGTGATTTTACATACAAGAGTTTAATGTACATTTTATAATGTAATTTTACTACTCTCAGAGATGGTTTTTTGTTGTCATCTCTCAGAGTAGTAATTTTACACAGATTTTTTTTACTGTGTAGCTTAAATAATTAAACTTTAGTTAAAACCAGTTTAGAATACTCTAAACTAGTTTAATTAAATGACTTCCAATTGTTAGTGAAATTTTTACTTTTTATATACTAATTAATTGCTAGCAACTTAAAAAATATACAATTGTTACTAACAATGACGTTAATATGATCTGCTAAAATAACACAAATCTTCTTAATATTAAAATATTGAAAAAAAATTTATATTATATTAAATTATTAAATTAAGAAATAATTGATGCTGAATTAACAAATAAAAATAATAATTAGTAAAAATAATTTTAATATTGAGAATACAAAGGCGAATGAAATTAACAAATATTTTCTTAATATTAAAAATATATTTAATATTGAAATATTTGAAATTACTTAATGCAATATTATTCATATATCATCACTCTATAGAATTGGTTTGTTCTACAGACCATTTCCTGTTTTTGTGGGAAACGAGATTTTAAGTTTGACTCTGTATCAAGGCAGAAATATTTAGTTTATCGTCTTCTAGTTTCGACTCCTTAAAACTGTTATTGATTATATTGAGTAATCAACAATTTTTAAAGTGGATATAGATTAAAAAAATAATAAGAAATCACTATACGACATAAAGTAAAAATCATAAAAATTGGATATAGAACTGTTGTGCTCTTCCTTTCGAGGGAAGATAACATGGATTTAGGTTTGTTTTCGAATAATGAATAAGAACAATTTTAAGTTACTTTTTTTTAATCTTTTTATTTTTCATAAGACTTGTGTCTTATTTAACTCTCTGAACGATACTCCTTTCTTCTTACATTATTTCTTACTTACTTATACTAAAAAATCTTATTCTAAAAAATAACTAATACTTTATTATTTTATTAGGGGTAAAAACCCAGAGGTATGCCGCCTATCGAATATTGTATGAGGATAAAAATATTGAAAGAGTACCGACACCACGTGTGCGGTACTTGTCCAATAAAATTATCACCCATACTTTATTATTATGAAAAAACCCGTGCTAAATAAACAAATAAAGGATCATAACCTTTTTTAAAAAAACCCGACAATATTATAAAATTAAGGATCACAACATACCTCCCCCCTCTTTTTAACAAAAATTTGTTTTATATTCTTTTATAAAATAAATTTTTGTTTTATTTTTTTTTTTCTTTAATTAAATTTTACGTAATTAGTTCTTAATATTCTTGTTTAATATTTCGATTCTTCTTAATTTTAATTTTATTTCTCTACGTATATTAATTATTTTATTTTAAAATTTTAACTGTACCTATTTCATTTAAATTTTTATTTAAGGTAAAAATTTAAATCAATTTTTATAAATTCTATTATTCTTCAGAATCTCCTTTTAAGTTTTTAAATTATGTTTCAAATTTATTTATTTATTTATTTTTTTTTTCTTATTTTATTGAATTTACCAATTATTTTATATATGATTGTACTTATATTACTTTAAATTGATTTATTATTATCTAATTCTTGCTTTTATTTGTTATTTTTGTTCTTTTAATTTAATTTCATTTCGTTTCTCTTAATTTTTATTTAATTTATTTTCTTTTTCTTTTACTTTAATGCTATTTTCATTTTTTATATAATTAATTATCTTAGATTAATAACTAACCTTTTGTAAACTGAACTTAAACTTATTATTATTATTTTATAAGATAAAAATTTTAGTTAATTTTTAAAAAAATATTAATCGATTATTATCTCATTGATTATTATTAGTTTTTAAAGTAGTTTGAAATTTAACGTTTTTTATTTATTTTTTTTTTTTTTCATTAATTCTTATATTTGAAATTATTAATTTTTTTTATATTTTTTTTTTCATCTACTATCAATTATAAATTTATTTCTTGAAATCTTATCTGTACTTAAATTATTACAATTATTTTTTCTATTTTTATTTAATATGAAACCTTTTTAGATTGAACTTATAATCTCTTTTATTTTAGTTTATAAAAATCTTTGAAAATTCCAATTTCTTTAAACATTTTTTTTTTTTTTTTTTTTTTTTTTCTAAATATATTTACGTACTATTGTTGGTGAATATATAATATTTGTTTCGTTTTCCTGAATTGGCTTTGAATCTTTAGCTATTACTTCTTTTAATTTATTCTTTTTTGTTTTGTACCTTACTTTTCTCCATATTATGTTTACGCTACTGGGTATATTCAATTTATTCTGAATTTCTCTCTGTTTTCTAATAATTCTCCTTATCCTGTTTAATACTATTATTACTAATATTATCATTATTATTCCTACTTTTTCCCGATTCTGTTTTTTAATTCTTAGGTCTAAATTGAATTCAGGTATTTTCTTTTCTTGTTCTGTTTGAATTTCTTTTAAAAATTTGAATGCTTCATATGTTTTACTCTCATTTTCTTTCGTAAATTCATAAATTTCTTGCCCTGTATTATTTTCTTTATTTTTATTATTATTTGTTTCAACTTTTCTTTCGTCCATTTTTTTCAATGGTATAACCTTTATATTTTCTTTATTTTCCTCCATATCTTTCAATTTTATTCCCTTTTTACTGTCTTTAATTTCATCCATATTTTTCAAATTTATTCCCTTTTTACTGTCTTTAATTTCATCCATATTTTTCAAATTTATTCCCTTTTTACTGTCTTTAATTTCATCCATATTTTTCAAATTTATTCCCTTTTTACTGTCTTTAATTTTTTCCCTATCTTTCAAAGGAATAACATTGAATTCAGTTAACTTCTTTAATTTTGGATTACATTTTGGCAATTCTATCTCGAAATCATTTGTGTTATTGATGCTAACGTTAATTTCCTGATCTTTGGGCTTAACCAATAAATTACCTATAAATACACCTGGCATGATCTCTTCCGAGTCACACAACATGTCTTCCTCATCTGCAACCTGAGCCGAAATTTTGACAACAGTTTCCGCTCTCGCGGGGGCATACAAAACCTTTTTAATGGTTTCCCTAAAACTTTGTGCTTTAATCTCTTCTGGTTCAGTATTTTGTATCTGAGAATTTAATGTTCGGAATGGTATTTCTATTTGGTTATTAGTTTCCGTTCGAGGGAACCTAAGCTTTTCATTATCTTCATCTATTACCGTATGGTTCCACAAAAAATCTTTACCTAAAATTCCATCTGCACTTGTGACCGTACCCATTGTTTCTTTTTTATTTCCATTTATATCATTAATTATTATTTTTTCTATTGTATTTATTTTTGCCTTTTCTTTTAAATTTTCTGCGCCTGTACTTATTACTGATTTATCTTTTTCGTTTTTCACTATAACTAATGGTACGTTTACCATTGCATTTCTATTTTCTATCTTATCTTCTTTTGTATTACACCGATTTTCATTATGAATATGGGCTGGAACATGGTGTCTTTGTTCCGCCCGTTCTAGTTTTCCGACCTTAATTCCTGTTTTAATTTTTCTTTAAATATGCAGTTTTTTTCTATATGCCCTAATTTATCGCAAAAATTACATACTATTTCTTCTCGCAATTTGATTGTTTGTAATTTCTCACAATTATCGGCTCCATGGCCCGGTTTCATACAAAATTGACAAATAATTAATTGATTTTCATTTATTACTGCATTTATTCTCTTGTCTGATTGGAATCTATTTTGACAATTCTGATCATTATGTCCATAAATTCTACATTTTCTACAATAAACGTTATATGCTCTGTACCTGCATTCCGATTTTAAATGACCTGGCTTGTTACAATTAAAACAAATGATTGGTGAACTCCTTGTATTTGTCCTATTTTGATAATAATTTGGATTTGTGTAATCCCCCTTTTCCCTTAAATTTTGACTTTGGTAATTTGTACTAATTGGCTCATCTTTGTAATTGTTAGTTCTTGATTGAAAATTATTATATTGACCCCTATCGAACTCTCTGTTATTTAAATTATTGGGTCTATTAATTTTTTTATGTATTTCACTATCAATTTTATCTATTTTTTCTCGAGTTTCTTTTATAAATTCTGTTAATAATTTGTTAGTTTCTTCTGCCGGATTTTTATTTAATTCTGGCCTCATCGTTTTTTCTATTTCCGCTTTATTATTGCTACTTGTTAAAATTTCTAATAAGAGTTTATTAATTTCTAGTTGATTATCTTTATTTTGATCTGTTTCTAAAATTTGTTTTAACATATTTTTCATTTCAATTTCAGGTGACTTCTTAATATTTATCTCTTCCTGTAATGCGTTTTCTGCTACTTTTACTATTTCTTTTAATTTATTAAATGTGTTTTCTGTTTGTAATATTATATGCTGCTTTAATATTTGGTTATTTAATCCATATTTTAATGTTTTTATTGCCATTCTTTCATGCAATTGAGAATATTCTCCGCCTGGAAATACGGTTTTTGCACAAATATCACATTCATTTCTTATTTCTTCTATACGTGCAATAAAAGATATTGCTGACTCATTTTTTCTTTGGGTTAACGAATTCATTTCACAATATATTTCTTCTAAACTTCTTGTTTTTGAATAGCATTCTTTTAATATTTGGAACATTTCGTCCATGGAATTGTATTTACTATTTTTAATTTTCAAATAAACGTCTCCCTGTATTCTAGTAGGAAGGAATTTTAACAATTGATTTTGCCCATCCTCATCTAAACAATCATTAACTAACTTGCATGTATTAATAAATTTTTCTAAATTTAATTCTATATTCCCTGATATTAAATTGCCGTCAAAAATAGGTATTTGTTGTAAACACTGAAATGTTTGTTGTATGTCTGCCATTTTTAAATTTAAATTACGTATTAGAAAATTAGTATTGTCTATAATTACTTCTGGTATTTCCCTATCAAGAACTATCTTATTTATATTTTCAGTTTTAACAGGACTGTTACTTTTTGTTTCTGATTCTTTCTCTTTTTCTAACTGTTTTTCTAATTTTTCCTTAGTTTGAAATTTTTCTGATCTTGCGTGAATTTTCAGATTAGTTTTGTCTATCTACTTTTATTTCTGAAATTTCTAAAATTGGATTTGAGCTACTTGTTTCAAATAAATTTTTTATACAATCTGGTTAACATAAACTATTACAATTTCTTAATTGGTTTTCCTTTAACTTATTTTCTTTTAAATTTTTTTTTTTTTTCTTTTTATATTTTCTTCTTGCCTTAGCTGATCCTTGTGATTCTTCTTCCGATATATCCTCTTCTGCTCCTCTTTCTCTTTTAATTAAATTTATCTAACACTATCAATTAACGCCTTTTTTTTCACTTTTCACCATCTCCTTTTTATTTTTATTTTTTTTTTTTTTTTTACTTGACACTTACAATTTTATTAACTTTACGCGTTTTACTTTTCTTTCTTTTCTTTCTTTATTTTTTTTTTTCTTTTTTATATAACACTATCAATTAACGCATTTTTTTCACTTTTCACTATTTTTATTTTCTTCCTTTTTACTACACTGTAACCACTTTTATTAATTTTACACGTTTTACTTTTCTTTCTTTATTTTTTCATTTTCTTTTTTATCTAACACTTTTGGCTATCAATTAACGCTTTTTATTTTTTTTTTTTCACTTTTCACTTTTCACTATTTTTATTATTTTCTTCCTTTTTACTACACTGTAACCACTTTTATTAATTTTACACGTTTTACTTTTCTTTCTTTTCTTTCTTTATTTTTTTTTTTTCTTTTTTATATAACACTATCAATTAACGCATTTTTTTCACTTTTCACTATTTTTATTTTTTTCTTCCTTTTTACTACACTGTAACCACTTTTATTAATTTTACACGTTTTACTTTTCTTTCTTTATTTTTTCATTTTCTTTCTTTATCTAACACTTTTGGCTATCAATTACGCTTTTTTTTTTTTTCACTTTTCACTATTTTTACATTGCTTTCTTCACTTTATTTTATTCTTTTAATTTTATTTATTATTTTCTCTTTTACTCTGCTTTATTTTTTCCTTTGTATTTACTTTTATATTTTTCACTTTTTACTTATCTTCTTTTTTCTTTTTCTTCCTTTTTACGTTGACCACTAAACTTAACTCTGTACCGTTACGCGTTTTTTATTTTTCCGTATCTAATATTTATTCAACCCGTTCGAAGGGATTTATTATTCTGAATAAATATTCCGATTATTTCGCGTTTTTTTCTATTTAAACTTAGAGTTCTTAAATTATTTTATTATTTGAATCCTGTCCGCTGCGCCAATTAATGTTGTGCTCTTCCTTTCGAGGGAAGATAACATGGATTTAGGTTTGTTTTCGAATAATGAATAAGAACAATTTTAAGTTACTTTTTTTTAATCTTTTTATTTTTCATAAGACTTGTGTCTTATTTAACTCTCTGAACGATACTCCTTTCTTCTTACATTATTTCTTACTTACTTATACTAAAAAATCTTATTCTAAAAAATAACTAATACTTTATTATTTTATTAGGGGTAAAAACCCAGAGGTATGCCGCCTATCGAATATTGTATGAGGATAAAAATATTGAAAGAGTACCGACACCACGTGTGCGGTACTTGTCCAATAAAATTATCACCCATACTTTATTATTATGAAAAAACCCGTGCTAAATAAACAAATAAAGGATCATAACCTTTTTTAAAAAAACCCGACAATATTATAAAATTAAGGATCACAACAGAACAAACCAACTCTAGGGTGACGAATGTTCAGTACATGAAATAATAATTAAAATAATTAACATGAAATAATGAAATTCATTTTTGTTCCTAAATTTAATTTTCTTTTATTTTGGGTTTGGTATTTTTCAGTAGAATTTGTTTAAAGTTGAAAAATGCAAAGACCGTACTCAAGATTTTAGATACAATTTTTTAATATTGAATTAGTTTTATTGTACCAGTGGCATGCGATCTAAAGGTGCAGATGGCACTCTACGCACCCTGGCAAATTTCAAAATTTTCAGCCGTTAAAAATTAAAACAAATTTATTTAAAAAAAATCGGCTTGGCGCAATTAATATGCTGCGCTATTATTTGTTTATATTAATTTGTTTCATTCTAAATCTACAATCAAACGTAACTTAAACACATACATCATCGACATAGGATAGAGATGATATTCTTATGGTTTCGTATAGCGTGGACTTTCTCCGCGCCGCAGAAATTAAATTGCGCAACGCAAACAACAAAAAGAACTAATAGGCGCTTTAGTTTTATTTTTTTGGTTTATTTAATTTTTAAATAACTAATAATTGATTGTTTAATTAATTTTAAATAAGTATTATTGCATCGTTAACCACATTAGGTTAAAATCAATAAAAATAAAAATTTAAAAACCGAAAACCGAACCGAAACCGCCGGTTTGGAAAAATAGAAAACCGGTTTTTTTGCAAACTCTACTAATGCTAACGCAAAACGGTGAGATGGCTAGATATTTAGATGGTTGTGTCCTGTATGCATTATTTCTCTACAAAAAGCATTACCTAATTTGTTATATTTAGTGATGGCGATTCAAATAAAAATTAATCGAATATCATATTGATTACCTAATCGACTAATCGAATAACATGCAAAAAAGTGTTCGATTACTTGTTATTCGATTAAAAATAGACTAAGAAACATAAAAACGGATATCCCATATAAAATAATATATTTAAAAAAAAAACAAGTCTCATTCAATAATAAAGAACATTTATAAGAGTACATTACATTATAAATAATATTTATAAAAATAAAAATCACATCAACTAATTGAAAAATAATATTTTTAATTCTGTATTATCTGCCAGGCTTAGTTTTTATCTTCATACCGTCTAACTATAGCTAAAACAGCAGGAGCATATAAAAAGACTATAGGAAGAACAATATTTGAACCTCAGGTGCATTTTTGATGAAATATATCGTTTCATTTAATATTTTCTTGTTTGTGTGAGTGAGTATACAATACTCTTGTGTTGAATATGAAATGTCAAAATTTAAACTTGACGAAAAAAATTTTGTGTACAAGTGAAATCAAAAATACAAATATAAATTATTATTTAATATTATTATAAATAATATTTATTGGTTTAGTAATTTTTATCCTTTTATCGGATTGATATTTTTGGTGGTCGACAATTATATAAAGATGGCTTATCGTTATCTTGAATAAAATTAATAATTATTTCCAAAATGTCTGAACTAACATCCTAAAAAAAAACATAATTTAAATTCATTATTTAGTAATTAATTAAATAATAATTACATTTGTTTTGCTTGTATCCATAATTATTAATTTATATATTACTAAAATTTTAATTAATATTTCAATTATTTTGACCACTGTACTTTTAATTGTAATAAATAAAAATATCAATAAAAATGTGATAAATTCGTCAATATTTTCGACGAAAATCGAAAAAATTTACCGAAGGAAGTAATTTTTCCTGGCCAAAAGATCGTACCTCCCATTTTCGAACAAAGAAATATCAACTTGACGATCTATTCGTTAAGTTTAATTTGTTCCCGCATGAGATGAATTTGTTCCTCGAGGTTTATATGTATTAGTTTGTTCTAGCTATGGTCAGACCCACTGACAGCAGTTAGCGTTATGACATGAACATTTTAGTTGTCAAAATTTATTCAACAAACACATCCTCAGGTGTCATAAAATGATTGTGAATTATAATAAATAATTAAAAACTTTACAAAATCAAAAATGAATATTATTGTGGCAGCAGAGAATTTTGAAAGGAAACATCACATGAGGGTTATGGGTTATTCGCAGAAGATTAAGGGACTTACAAAATCCTTTTGATATACTGTGAATAACATCTAACAATTAAATGATGTCAATGTTAGTGAAGATTCAATTTTAAATATTTATTATCAAAATGTACGTGGCCTAAGAACAAAAACAAATTCTTTTTTTTTTATCTGTGATTGAATCTAGTTATGATGTAATTATATTAACTGAAACATGGTTGTGGGATAGTATTTTAGGCAATGAGTTATTTGGTAATGAATATTGTGTTTACCGTAAGGATAGATCATCATCAATTGGAGGTGGGGTTTTAACTGCAATACGACGTAATTTACACAGCAGTGTTATTGAAAACAATTTTTTTAAAGATATTAATTATGATGATGATTGTGAATTCATTTGTGCAAAAATGTTTTTTGGTAATTCTGTTTATTATTTTTGTTGTTGTTATTTACCGCCACAGAGTAAAGAAAATATGTATTTAGTCCATATGAAACTAATATTTTCATTAATGAATAATGTAAATCAGTCTGATAAAATAATTGTTGCTGGTGATTTTAATTTACCATATATTTTGTGGAAATTTGATAAAATTAACAATTGCTTACTTCCTTTTAATGTAAAATCTAAGGCAGAGAAACTTGTCACGGACTCTTTTATAGCTTGTGGCCTATATCAAATGAATTCAATATCTAATAAAGATAAATTTTTAGACTTAATTTTTATTAGTGATAATGTTAATTTAAAAAATTTATATGAATGTAATAGTTCTTTGACAAAAAATGATATACAGTATAAATCAATGATTTTTTTCAAATCATCCTCCATGGTTTAATAAAGAACTATGTAATATGAAAAATAAAAGAAAAAAGCAAATTCTAAGTTTTTACGGAGTGGCTCTAGTCAAGATTATGTAATTTTCAGTAATTTAAGATACAGATTTAATTTGCTTCACCGAACTTTGCATCGTCAATATTTAGATAATATAGAATATAGAATAAAGAATGATAGTAAGCACTTTTGGTCATACGTTAATGCTAAAAGAAAAACTAAAGGCTTGCCATTAAAAATGAGCTATGAAATGAATTCGTCATACAATAGTAGTGTCATAAGTGAAATGTTTGCTAAACATTTTGAAGCTAGTTAACTGGATAGTAATGTCGTTGATATATTAATGATAGTTTAACCTTGTCTGGAAACTCAATATTAACTATGTGCAATATAACCTTTAATGAAGATGATGTTTTGGAAGCTATTAATAATTCAGATGGTAACAAAGGAAGTGGTCCCAATGAAATCCCGCCAATAGTTTTAAAAAACGGTATATCATCTTTGAGTTATCCACTCACTAAAATTACTTTAGTTATATTCCCAAACAAATGGAAACTTTCTTACATAACACCTATTTACAAAAATGGAAAAAAATGATATTAATAATTACAGAGGTGCATGCATATTATCTTCAGTGCCTAAACTATTTGAATCATTAGTTGTATCACATATTTCATTTCACGTACATAAAATTATTTGTGAAGATCAACATGGTTTTATTAATGGTCGTTCAACTAACACAAATTTGTGTATTTTTACTAACTATGTATCAAACGTAATAGAGAGTAAAAGTCAGGGTGATGTAATATACACTGACTTCTGTAAAGCTTTTGATCACGGTGTTTTATTTAAGAAACTAATGAGCTTTGGTTTTCCTAGCAATATTTACGATTGGTTTTGCTCATATTTATCAGATAGGAAACAATATGTTAAAATTAATGACGTAAAATCTAGAAATATAAAAGTGTGACTTCTAGTGTACCTCAGGGAAGCAAGATCGGGCCAATGTTATTCTTATTGTTTATAAATGACATCGTCAAAATCTTCAAGTTTGCTAAATGGTTGTTGTATGTGGATTATTTAAAGTTGTTTAATAAATTTGACTCACTAAAAGATTGTGAATTAATTCAAGACGACCTAAATGAATCATCGTCTTGGTGTTCTAAAAATCGTCTTTATTTGAATATTAAAAAGTGTTGTACAATGACGTATTCACGTAAAGCTAAGGGAATTATATTTCCTTATACCCTAGATAATCAGACACTAGAAAAAATAACAAAAATTAAAGACATAGGAAATTGACGTAAAATTATCATTTGCTACACACTACGACAACATTATTGCTAAAGCTAGTGCTCTGCATGGATTTATTTTTCGAATGTCGAAAGAATTTATAGACGTGTATACGGTAAAATCAATTTATTGCGCATTGGTGAGATTGGTGAGAATTGGAGTACACTTCAATTGTGTGTTCGCCCTACTACATCACCCACATAAAAAGGTTTAAAAGCGTACAGAAACGTTTCACTAGGTTTGCTTTATATAGACTGGGGTGGTCAGATCTACCACTCTACTTAGATCGATCCAAAATAATGGGCTGGAGATAAGAAGAAATAAGGCTAGGGCGCTCTTTATACACGACCTTATAAATTATAAAATTAAATGTCCTTTTCTTCTTAGTAAAATCCAATTCATAGTCCCGCAGTACAGTTTTCGCAATAACGATCCATTGCACGTAGATTCACACAGAACTACCTATGGAAAGAACGAACCAGTTGCAAGCATATTGCGAATCTTCAACAGTAATTTTTGTAAATTCGATTATAACGAAAATAGAAATTTATTTAAAACTAAATTTAGATCATAGGTTATGCAATAATGTTTATCTATTAACAATCTATCGATTATTATTGTAATTATTTCTATTATTATACTATTGTACTATTATTACTATTATTATACTGTAAGCATTTTTAATACTGTAATTTTGTATTTTTAATGAATGAACTAGCCCGCTGAGAGTATTCTCGTGGGCCTAAATAAATAAATAAATAATTACCCGAAACAAGGTTTGATTTCATTATAAATATTTTCAATTGAAGAAATGTAAGAAATTTTTGTTTATAGATTTTTAGAATTGTTAATTATTGCGGTTTCAGTGTTAATTCCACTAATGTTAACAGTAATGCATCGCTCGATCTATCTTCATCAGAATTTAATATGCGATTGGACTTGATCTTATACCAATAAAATTTCTTAAAATTTTTCTCCCTTTGATAATATTTCCCTTAAGTTGCAGTTTAAATTACATTTTAATGTCAGCATGAAATGCATCAGTTTGGAAGCCAACTAAGATTATCTTCATTCCCAAAAATTCGATTCCAACATATATTACTGATTTTCGACCTATAGGTATTCCTTCTGTGATTTCTAAAATTTTTGAACTCCTAGTTGAAATTGAAGTTATTAAATGAAATACTGGAAATGTATGTATAAATATGCATATATATTATATTATATATTATACATACAAATACATTATATACATCATACACATACTGTGGTATACAAGGAATTATTCTATTTAGAGTGCGTGTGAATAGCACTATTCTCTAAAGTGTTCGAAATATATACATTTTTGGAAGTAATATTTGAAGAAATAATAATGGAATAACACTGAAAATCTAAAAATCATAAGTTAATTATAAAAAGAAATTTAAAAATGAACATTTCATTTTACTTCCATAAATTTATCACAAAAATATTTTCATAATTTGTGTTCTATTTATCCACTCATGTAGTTTAATCACTTGGAGATTTGACATATGATAGGGAGAAGTTTTTCTAAAAGTACAGTGAGAAGTATATTGTCTAAGGAGACTTTCGGACGCAGCCGTAGTAATAAATAAAGTAGAAAGGAATTAAAGGGATTTCGAATAGAACAATTGTAAAAACATAAAAAAATTTATTTGAATCAAATAATGTCAACTTATTTTCTTGATTTATGGAGAAAAAATGAATATGAGTATCGAGAAATTGAATGTAAAGTTCTGGTAATTGAAACAATAAATTAAAACAGCAATGATTTATAAAACATTAAAGCAATTGCTAGAAATAATATTTAATTCGGTTTTTTCATGTTATAAATTAATGCACAGATCTTGTTCAAGAGAATATAAAATTTTTTATTGAAAATTGATAATATATACAGAATACATTCTTAAGGCAAACGTGGCTTATCATTTCATCTGAATCATATGAGCAAATTATGTTATATTTTATTCAGTTTATTCTTTATAGTTTATGCATAATGTCAGAGTACAAATTGTTTACATGATTTATTTTTCCACCATTAGCGTACGTTGTACCATGTATATATGTTATGTTATTCATATGCAATAAGAGTAAAGAAGAGGTAGCGTAAATGTGTGACTGCTCGTCTTTATTGATATACCGTTGCGAAATTAAAGATTGTGTGTGGGTTATGTTATAACCATGATACAAAAAAAACAAGATATGATTTTACGCATGTTTCCCTCTTTTCTTTTCTTTTTTTGTGACGTCACTTTAAACCCATTTTGTTTTGATTTTTTTTAAAGAAAGAAATTTATTGTATAAGTTTTTTCTTTTTTCTTTTTATGTTTTTATAATTATTTTTAATTAAATTTTTTTTTAATTAATACTCTTAACTTAAAATATAACCTATATCTAAAAAATAATTTTTTAACATCTTTAGAAAGATTAATGCTATAAGGATCTTCAAGATGCGTTTTCATAAACATATTTTTTGTTACTCTATCATTATTCTTAATTATAATTTTTTCCAATACAAGAAGCTTGCTTAAGAATTCTTCTGGTGTTTTACAAAGTCTTCCTTCAGATCGATTCATTAATTATGTAAAGTATAAATAAAAAATTTAACAACATAAACAAACATAATATAGGAAAACTATAAACAGATATAGTCTTAGTGGCACGTTTAATAATTCATCTTTTAAATTTGTGAAGAACATTTCTAGGAAATGTTCAGAACAAATTTTCGCATTTTGGGTATTACTTTTATCTTTTCTTCAACAAAACTTAATCCATTGTTTGGACAAAATCTTGTCTTTTGGACAATAAATAAAACTCCACTTGTTCACATTTAATTTCTTGTCATTTTTTACACGCAAATACCTAACAATACACCATTTTATTGTTTGGGTTTGTTTAACTTCACTTAACTTTAACTTAGCTTTATATTTCAACCCTTAAACGTCAAAAAAAAAAGGTTTGGTATGACGTTGACAAGGCATTCTATAAATGTATCAACATGTCCTTCCGTATTCTATATCTCTCCTAAAAACTAGATGCATAAATATTATAGCAAGACGAAAGATGAATTTTTCATGGTTAAAATTTATTTTATAAATGTTTTTCAGCATTTTATCCACTTTTTAATAATTTATTTTTTGTTGACATTTTTATCTGACTTAACCTATTTAATGTAAGTTCTAATATTTTTTTATGTCCAAAGGTTCATTTCACACACTGTAGGGTGCATAAGTATTTCCAAAGTTTCACATTAGTGAGAGTGTCAGAAAAAAATTCCTTTGAATTCGATTAAATGGTGTCTATAGTCCTTTCATTTTTGTCAAAAAAAGTATAGTTACGCTACACTATAGCTACACTTGTTTTTTTAGCTTTACGGTTATAAGTGTGGTCTTTACACACACTGAAAATTTATTCGTCATTATAAAGTGGCATTGCTGTCGACGAATAACAATCATAATAACTTTGCTCTAGAATTTCCAAAAAATATTTTTTTTGGTAATTTAAAAATCGTTTCTTTCATTCATTCATTCATCACAAACAATATTCCACAGCGAGCGCCAATGGTACAAAAATTACTTATGCATAATTATACCTAAACTTAACTTAAAAATCACAATAATAAAACTAACTAGGAGCAAAAATTTGACTTTTTAATAATTAGCAACTAATAACTAATAACAACTAACAATCATTGTTACTGTCAGACAACAATCGACTCTCTGAACAACTTTGATACACCGATTTTAAATGAGTATCTCGAAATTTGAAAATTAAATACTTGGTATGCAGAGTTAAACAAAGAAGAACTGGAAACAATCGGGTCTCTATTACAATAGATTGTCTTGTATAAGTCGAGAGCTAGCAATATATAATTTAGAATTCTTAAAGATGGTTTAGGAATTACTAAATTATATTTTGATAGCATATTAGGAGCATCAATCGAGCCGCACAAAACAGAGAAAATTGCACAAGCCACCGCACGTCTGACACTTAAAAAGTCCATTTTTAATACATCGCATCTTCTTCTATAATTAGGCATAATGAAAGTAGATTGCCTAACGAAAACCATACGAGTATATCGTCTTTGAATAGATTCAATACGACTGATATGAATATTAAACAAAGGAGACCATATAATGGAACAACACTCCAATACTGTAATTATAAATTGTAATTATAATTGAATGTATGTAAAGCCGTCAATTCCTGAGAAACTCTATGAATAAAACCGAGCATTTTAGAATCTTTGGCAAAAATTGTATGAATATGAGATACAAAAGTTAATTTTTGATCGAAACATACACGCAGATCCATAAATTTGTCAACTCGAATTAAACTATTGTTACCAATCTTGTATTGAAAGTAAAGTGGTAAAGGCTTCCTAGTAAAATACATAATTTTACATTTACTTACATTTAAGTCAAGACAATTATTGAAGCACCAAGTACTAAGTGCATCAAGATCTTCTTGTAATAGAAGTGAATCATTATTATTATAAACTACATGAAAAATCTTTAAATCATCAGCATAAAGTAAACAATTTGAATTATAGAACCGAGATGGTAAATTGTTAATAAATAAAATAAATACTAATGGACCCAGATGACTACCTTGAGGAACACCGGACGTGACATTAAAGTACGAAGATTTAATTTTGTTTAGCTTTACGTATTGTCGTCTATCTGTCAAGTAACTTATTATCCAATTTAACATTGACGAATGAGCACCTAGCGCAAGAAGTTTTTAATATAGAATTTTATGAGTTATCCGATCGAAAGCTTTACTGAAATCTGTATAGACTAGTATAGTCTAATGATTCAAAAAGTTTAGGTACAGTGCTGAGAATGGCACTTCCTCTGTAATTACAAATATCATCACGATTGCCAGATTTGAAAACTGGAGTGATGTGAGATAATTTCCAGATGTCCGGAAAAATACCATTACCAAGTGAAAGATTAAAAATTCTAGTCAACGGAGCAAAAAGAGAAACCGAACAATGTTTTAAAAAACACGAAGGTATACCGTCGGGGCCATTACCTTTGCTGATGTCCAGTTCACATAACGATTTAAATACTTCCTCTTCAGTAAGGAGCAAACTATCAATTGAACAGCTGGAATCTGTACTATCAGTGTAAATGTCTGATATAGAAAAATTATCATCAGAAGTATAAACACTTTGAAACAATTTAGCAAACAGTTCACATATGCCGGTTATGTCAGAAGATGATTCATTATTTAGCCTCATTATTATTTATTATTATTATTATTATTTATTGGTTTTTCTCTTGAGGTTCACATATGACCAGAACTTCTTCGGATTTGATTGTATGTCAAACTCTAAATATAACATAAATATAACATTAGCCAAACAATTCCAAACGTCAAAATTACTTTTTTCTTGTTTCTTGAATTTCTTTATTTTGTTTACGACTCATCCCTAGGAGTCCAATTTAAACATCATTTTCAAATGGCAACCTTTGAAATTGAAATAAACCCCGTTAATTACTGAAATTTTTTTTAAATTTTCCGTTAGTGCCAACTGTTGATACGCTCCTTTTAAATTCAACACGCAGTAATATTCGAAATTAGCTAACGTTGCAAAAACATATTCAATAATCGGTAATGGATAGTGTTCACAACAGAGATGTTTATTTACTGTGACTTTAAAATCTCCGCATAATCTAATTGATATATCCGCTTTCGGTACCACTACAATGAGTGAAGCCCCATCGCTATATTTTATTGGAGTTAAAATATTATCATTACTTAGCCTTTCCAATTCCTTATCTACTTGTTCTCTAATGTGAAAAGGTACGACATACGCCTTATGAAAGATCGGATCGTGATTATTCTTCATAATTATTTCAGCTTTGTAATTCTTTATAGGTTTCCAATTTTTTTCATCAATAATTTTTGGTGCCCACATAGTAATGTCATTATAAATTGAATGATTTATTCGTCCTTCAGTAAAGAGAATGGAATCAAACTCAAACTTTGATCTTCAAGTTGGAAAATTTTCTTTCAACCATTCTCTCTCTATTATTGGTCTGAACCAAGAGTCAGTATTCAGTACGGTTAAACGTAATTTAAACGTTGACTTAATTATTTGAACCGTTACCGGAATGTCCCCCATCACTGTAAGTTTAACGCCTGAAATTAAATTCAAAACATTTTTATTCTAGTCTTATAAAATAATTTTTCATAATCTTTTTTACTTATTACAGTTACACATGTACCACTATCTATTTCAAAATTTATATTAATTTGTTCCACAATTACTTCTACACTTAATGCATCTATTGTATGTGTTTTAAAAATTTTTAATTCATTCCATTTTAAATTATTTATGGTTTTGTTATTGATGAATGATACTTCCTTTACTTACTTCGTTTCGGCCACCGCTGCTGAATGAACCCGTTGTCCACATTTGTGACAATCCCAAAATCGAGCAGCACACTTATTTACTGCATGATCGTATTCACATTTTGACACCTTTTAATAAATTTGCATGCTTCTCTAAGCCAATTATTTGACACAGGAGATGGTGCAAACCTCCGCGATACTGATGAGTTATAACTGGTTTTGTCTTTACTTTAGCCACGTGTTTGCAAATTAATTTCGTGTACGTCCAATTCACACTCTGGTTTCATAACCCGTTGTTCGTGCACCTTCATTTCCATACTACTTCACAAGCTTTTTTAAAAGTCAGATCTTTTTTATTTAATAACACTGCTTGAATTTTGTCATTATGTATTCCTGTTACCAACTTATCTCCTAAGGCTCTCTCTAAAAGCTCTTCAAAATTACAGGTAACTGATAACATTTTTAATTCCACAATGTACTCGATACGATAAGGATTCATTTGCTCTTTTTTAAAAAATTTATAGCTTTCTGAGATTTCGATAGTTTTGGGTTGCAGATGCTCTTTTACAATTTCTACCACTTCATTAAAAGTTTTCTTGTTTGGTAAGTCTGGAAACACCAATTGACACAGTATTTCAAAAGTTTCCGCTCCCATCAGAATTATGAATTAAGATAATTGCATATCGTCTCCCACTTTATTCACCTTAAATAACTCCGTAACTCTCATCATATATTTATTAAAATCATTGTCCGGAATAAAGGGCTCTATTGTTCCAATTAACGCCATTTTATATAGATTTATTTTTTTTTTTTTTATTACACGTGCTTTTTTTTGCTTCCTTACAAAACTATTACTATTGTAGTATGATTTTCGACCTATAGGTATTCCTTCTGTGATTTCTAAAATTTTTGAACTCCTAGTTGAAATTGAAGTTATTAAATGAAATTATAAAACTGGAAATGTATGTATAAATATGCATATATATTATATTATATATTATACATACAAATACATTATATACATCATACACATACTGTGGTATACAAGGAATTATTCTATTTAGAGTGCGTGTGAATAGCACTATTCTCTAAAGTGTTCGAAATATATACATTTTTGGAAGTAATATTTGAAGAAATAATAATGGAATAACACTGAAAATCTAAAAATCATAAGTTAATTATAAAAAGAAATTTAAAAATGAACATTTCATTTTACTTCCATAAATTTATCACAAAAATATTTTCATAATTTGTGTTCTATTTATCCACTCATGTAGTTTAATCACTTGGAGATTTGACATATGATAGGGAGAAGTTTTTCTAAAAGTACAGTGAGAAGTATATTGTCTAAGGAGACTTTCGGACGCAGCCGTAGTAATAAATAAAGTAGAAAGGAATTAAAGGGATTTCGAATAGAACAATTGTAAAAACATAAAAAAATTTATTTGAATCAAATAATGTCAACTTATTTTCTTGATTTATGGAGAAAAAATGAATATGAGTATCGAGAAATTGAATGTAAAGTTCTGGTAATTGAAACAATAAATTAAAACAGCAATGATTTATAAAACATTAAAGCAATTGCTAGAAATAATATTTAATTCGGTTTTTTCATGTTATAAATTAATGCACAGATCTTGTTCAAGAGAATATAAAATTTTTTATTGAAAATTGATAATATATACAGAATACATTCTTAAGGCAAACGTGGCTTATCATTTCATCTGAATCATATGAGCAAATTATGTTATATTTTATTCAGTTTATTCTTTATAGTTTATGCATAATGTCAGAGTACAAATTGTTTACATGATTTATTTTTCCACCATTAGCGTACGTTGTACCATGTATATATGTTATGTTATTCATATGCAATAAGAGTAAAGAAGAGGTAGCGTAAATGTGTGACTGCTCGTCTTTATTGATATACCGTTGCGAAATTAAAGATTGTGTGTGGGTTATGTTATAACCATGATACAAAAAAAACAAGATATGATTTTACGCATGTTTCCCTCTTTTCTTTTCTTTTTTTGTGACGTCACTTTAAACCCATTTTGTTTTGATTTTTTTTAAAGAAAGAAATTTATTGTATAAGTTTTTTCTTTTTTCTTTTTATGTTTTTATAATTATTTTTAATTAAATTTTTTTTTAATTAATACTCTTAACTTAAAATATAACCTATATCTAAAAAATAATTTTTTAACATCTTTAGAAAGATTAATGCTATAAGGATCTTCAAGATGCGTTTTCATAAACATATTTTTTGTTACTCTATCATTATTCTTAATTATAATTTTTTCCAATACAAGAAGCTTGCTTAAGAATTCTTCTGGTGTTTTACAAAGTCTTCCTTCAGATCGATTCATTAATTATGTAAAGTATAAATAAAAAATTTAACAACATAAACAAACATAATATAGGAAAACTATAAACAGATATAGTCTTAGTGGCACGTTTAATAATTCATCTTTTAAATTTGTGAAGAACATTTCTAGGAAATGTTCAGAACAAATTTTCGCATTTTGGGTATTACTTTTATCTTTTCTTCAACAAAACTTAATCCATTGTTTGGACAAAATCTTGTCTTTTGGACAATAAATAAAACTCCACTTGTTCACATTTAATTTCTTGTCATTTTTTACACGCAAATACCTAACAATACACCATTTTATTGTTTGGGTTTGTTTAACTTCACTTAACTTTAACTTAGCTTTATATTTCAACCCTTAAACGTCAAAAAAAAAAGGTTTGGTATGACGTTGACAAGGCATTCTATAAATGTATCAACATGTCCTTCCGTATTCTATATCTCTCCTAAAAACTAGATGCATAAATATTATAGCAAGACGAAAGATGAATTTTTCATGGTTAAAATTTATTTTATAAATGTTTTTCAGCATTTTATCCACTTTTTAATAATTTATTTTTTGTTGACATTTTTATCTGACTTAACCTATTTAATGTAAGTTCTAATATTTTTTTATGTCCAAAGGTTCATTTCACACACTGTAGGGTGCATAAGTATTTCCAAAGTTTCACATTAGTGAGAGTGTCAGAAAAAAATTCCTTTGAATTCGATTAAATGGTGTCTATAGTCCTTTCATTTTTGTCAAAAAAAGTATAGTTACGCTACACTATAGCTACACTTGTTTTTTTAGCTTTACGGTTATAAGTGTGGTCTTTACACACACTGAAAATTTATTCGTCATTATAAAGTGGCATTGCTGTCGACGAATAACAATCATAATAACTTTGCTCTAGAATTTCCAAAAAATATTTTTTTTGGTAATTTAAAAATCGTTTCTTTCATTCATTCATTCATCACAAACAATATTCCACAGCGAGCGCCAATGGTACAAAAATTACTTATGCATAATTATACCTAAACTTAACTTAAAAATCACAATAATAAAACTAACTAGGAGCAAAAATTTGACTTTTTAATAATTAGCAACTAATAACTAATAACAACTAACAATCATTGTTACTGTCAGACAACAATCGACTCTCTGAACAACTTTGATACACCGATTTTAAATGAGTATCTCGAAATTTGAAAATTAAATACTTGGTATGCAGAGTTAAACAAAGAAGAACTGGAAACAATCGGGTCTCTATTACAATAGATTGTCTTGTATAAGTCGAGAGCTAGCAATATATAATTTAGAATTCTTAAAGATGGTTTAGGAATTACTAAATTATATTTTGATAGCATATTAGGAGCATCAATCGAGCCGCACAAAACAGAGAAAATTGCACAAGCCACCGCACGTCTGACACTTAAAAAGTCCATTTTTAATACATCGCATCTTCTTCTATAATTAGGCATAATGAAAGTAGATTGCCTAACGAAAACCATACGAGTATATCGTCTTTGAATAGATTCAATACGACTGATATGAATATTAAACAAAGGAGACCATATAATGGAACAACACTCCAATACTGTAATTATAAATTGTAATTATAATTGAATGTATGTAAAGCCGTCAATTCCTGAGAAACTCTATGAATAAAACCGAGCATTTTAGAATCTTTGGCAAAAATTGTATGAATATGAGATACAAAAGTTAATTTTTGATCGAAACATACACGCAGATCCATAAATTTGTCAACTCGAATTAAACTATTGTTACCAATCTTGTATTGAAAGTAAAGTGGTAAAGGCTTCCTAGTAAAATACATAATTTTACATTTACTTACATTTAAGTCAAGACAATTATTGAAGCACCAAGTACTAAGTGCATCAAGATCTTCTTGTAATAGAAGTGAATCATTATTATTATAAACTACATGAAAAATCTTTAAATCATCAGCATAAAGTAAACAATTTGAATTATAGAACCGAGATGGTAAATTGTTAATAAATAAAATAAATACTAATGGACCCAGATGACTACCTTGAGGAACACCGGACGTGACATTAAAGTACGAAGATTTAATTTTGTTTAGCTTTACGTATTGTCGTCTATCTGTCAAGTAACTTATTATCCAATTTAACATTGACGAATGAGCACCTAGCGCAAGAAGTTTTTAATATAGAATTTTATGAGTTATCCGATCGAAAGCTTTACTGAAATCTGTATAGACTAGTATAGTCTAATGATTCAAAAAGTTTAGGTACAGTGCTGAGAATGGCACTTCCTCTGTAATTACAAATATCATCACGATTGCCAGATTTGAAAACTGGAGTGATGTGAGATAATTTCCAGATGTCCGGAAAAATACCATTACCAAGTGAAAGATTAAAAATTCTAGTCAACGGAGCAAAAAGAGAAACCGAACAATGTTTTAAAAAACACGAAGGTATACCGTCGGGGCCATTACCTTTGCTGATGTCCAGTTCACATAACGATTTAAATACTTCCTCTTCAGTAAGGAGCAAACTATCAATTGAACAGCTGGAATCTGTACTATCAGTGTAAATGTCTGATATAGAAAAATTATCATCAGAAGTATAAACACTTTGAAACAATTTAGCAAACAGTTCACATATGCCGGTTATGTCAGAAGATGATTCATTATTTAGCCTCATTATTATTTATTATTATTATTATTATTTATTGGTTTTTCTCTTGAGGTTCACATATGACCAGAACTTCTTCGGATTTGATTGTATGTCAAACTCTAAATATAACATAAATATAACATTAGCCAAACAATTCCAAACGTCAAAATTACTTTTTTCTTGTTTCTTGAATTTCTTTATTTTGTTTACGACTCATCCCTAGGAGTCCAATTTAAACATCATTTTCAAATGGCAACCTTTGAAATTGAAATAAACCCCGTTAATTACTGAAATTTTTTTTAAATTTTCCGTTAGTGCCAACTGTTGATACGCTCCTTTTAAATTCAACACGCAGTAATATTCGAAATTAGCTAACGTTGCAAAAACATATTCAATAATCGGTAATGGATAGTGTTCACAACAGAGATGTTTATTTACTGTGACTTTAAAATCTCCGCATAATCTAATTGATATATCCGCTTTCGGTACCACTACAATGAGTGAAGCCCCATCGCTATATTTTATTGGAGTTAAAATATTATCATTACTTAGCCTTTCCAATTCCTTATCTACTTGTTCTCTAATGTGAAAAGGTACGACATACGCCTTATGAAAGATCGGATCGTGATTATTCTTCATAATTATTTCAGCTTTGTAATTCTTTATAGGTTTCCAATTTTTTTCATCAATAATTTTTGGTGCCCACATAGTAATGTCATTATAAATTGAATGATTTATTCGTCCTTCAGTAAAGAGAATGGAATCAAACTCAAACTTTGATCTTCAAGTTGGAAAAATTTCTTTCAACCATTCTCTCTCTATTATTGGTCTGAACCAAGAGTCAGTATTCAGTACGGTTAAACGTAATTTAAACGTTGACTTAATTATTTGAACCGTTACCGGAATGTCCCCCATCACTGTAAGTTTAACGCCTGAAATTAAATTCAAAACATTTTTATTCTAGTCTTATAAAATAATTTTTCATAATCTTTTTTACTTATTACAGTTACACATGTACCACTATCTATTTCAAAATTTATATTAATTTGTTCCACAATTACTTCTACACTTAATGCATCTATTGTATGTGTTTTAAAAATTTTTAATTCATTCCATTTTAAATTATTTATGGTTTTGTTATTGATGAATGATACTTCCTTTACTTACTTCGTTTCGGCCACCGCTGCTGAATGAACCCGTTGTCCACATTTGTGACAATCCCAAAATCGAGCAGCACACTTATTTACTGCATGATCGTATTCACATTTTGACACCTTTTAATAAATTTGCATGCTTCTCTAAGCCAATTATTTGACACAGGAGATGGTGCAAACCTCCGCGATACTGATGAGTTATAACTGGTTTTGTCTTTACTTTAGCCACGTGTTTGCAAATTAATTTCGTGTACGTCCAATTCACACTCTGGTTTCATAACCCGTTGTTCGTGCACCTTCATTTCCATACTACTTCACAAGCTTTTTTAAAAGTCAGATCTTTTTTATTTAATAACACTGCTTGAATTTTGTCATTATGTATTCCTGTTACCAACTTATCTCCTAAGGCTCTCTCTAAAAGCTCTTCAAAATTACAGGTAACTGATAACATTTTTAATTCCACAATGTACTCGATACGATAAGGATTCATTTGCTCTTTTTTAAAAAATTTATAGCTTTCTGAGATTTCGATAGTTTTGGGTTGCAGATGCTCTTTTACAATTTCTACCACTTCATTAAAAGTTTTCTTGTTTGGTAAGTCTGGAAACACCAATTGACACAGTATTTCAAAAGTTTCCGCTCCCATCAGAATTATGAATTAAGATAATTGCATATCGTCTCCCACTTTATTCACCTTAAATAACTCCGTAACTCTCATCATATATTTATTAAAATCATTGTCCGGAATAAAGGGCTCTATTGTTCCAATTAACGCCATTTTATATAGATTTATTTTTTTTTTTTTTATTACACGTGCTTTTTTTTGCTTCCTTACAAAACTATTACTATTGTAGTATAATAGTTTCTTAACCAACTTTTTCACTCACTTCTTTACAAAACTATTACTAACCTTGTAGTCCAATAGTTTCTTAACAACATTTCAAACATCCTTACAATTTATTAATTAAAAAAAAATTTAACTTCAGCTAATACATAAAATATTATTCTCACACGAGCCTAAATATTTGTTCGACAAGTTTCGATTTTCGTAATATACTAAAATTATAATCTTAATTCCTCTGCGTAATTTTACGATTATAATTAACTCTTCGTTCATTATTAGACTTATCTATCATTTTCAAGTGTTTAGTTATTTAGTATAATTGAATAAAAACACTTTATAATATATAATGTAAAACGATTCTTTTATTAATTCTTGATTGTCTATTCTAATTACATAACCTTTTATGTGTCTGTCTTATTCTATCTACTTTATTGTTGTTACCCACTTCATTAGTTACTTGACAATGTTACCAACATAACATCTCCCCTTTTATTTTAAACATACTAACATTAAATTCATACTTAAAAATTAAATTCATTTTCTTTTCTGCATCCGTTAGACTTCTGGATCTACCGGTTTACCATTTTGTAATAGACAACAGCCCAGACCATTTTTTGAGGCATCCGTTTGTATTAGTATTTCCTTTTTTGCATCAAACACTTGTAGTATTGGTGTCTTTGTTATTTTATTTTTTAAAACCGTTATTGCTTCTGAATGAATTGGTAGCCATTGCCAAACAATTTCTTGTTTTAATAAGCCTCTTCGCATATAATTGATCATGCCTAGAAATCTTTGTAGTTCTTTTAAATTGGTCGGCTCTTTCATCTCTGCTATGGCTTTTATTCTTTCCGGATCACTGCTCATACCCTCTTTTGAATATCTATGACCCATATACTTGATTTCTTCCACACAAACTTGAAGCTTGTTTCTATTAAATTTAATATTTTGTTTTCTTGCTACATCAATGACATCTCTTAAGTTTCGGTAATGTTCTTCTTTCGTTTTGCCAGTTATTAGTATATCATCCAGGTAGATTACTACACCCGCAATGTGCCCAAAAGTTTCTTCATTTAGTTTCTGGAATAAATCTGTAGCCACATTTAGTCAGCCAAATGGTGTGCTAAAAGCACACAACTTGCTAGATTCTAGATCTAATTCTATTTGGTGAAAACCATCTTTGATATCTACCAACGTGTAATATTTTGGGCCAGCAATGAATTTTGCCATGTCCTCCAATGTCGGTATTAAGTGAAACTGCTGCTAAGTTTCTGGAATAAATCTGTAGCCACATTTAATCCAAACGGTAGTCTTTTGAAATAATAGCAGCCAAATGGTGTGCTAAAAGCACACAACTTGCTAGATTCTAGATCTAATTCTATTTGGTGAAAACCATCTTTGATATCTACCACCGTGTAATATTTTGAGCCGCAATGACTTTTGCCATGTCCTCCAATGTCGGTATTAACTGAAACTGATGCTTTAATACCTTATCCAGTTCCTTCGGGTCCAAACACAACCTCAAATCTCCATTTTGTTTTTCAACCATTACTATATTGTGTATCCAATCAACTGGTTTATTTAATTTTCCAATAATGCCGGATTTTTGCCGGACGCTGTCCAATTTTTCCTTATCCTTATTCTGCAGATTTATGGGAATTCTCCTAGGTGGTCTTGCTTGTGGCTGAGCATCTGCTTTCACTTCCAGTCTTTGAATAGATCCAAATTTTCCAATTCCGCTGAAAACATCTGAGTTCCTCTTCAGAAATTCATCTTTGTCTACTGTTTCAATATTGTTAATACGCTTGATGAATCCTAGTCTTATACACGTATCCAGACCTAAAATTGGCTTGCAATTTTCTTTGGTAATTATAAATTCCTCTACCAACAAATCATTATTGTGCCGACACTCCAGACTAGCAACTCCAAGAGGTTTGATTAAGAATCCTCCATATACTTCCAATATCGAATTAGTTTTTCTGAGATCTTGTAGTTTTTTTATTTTTGTAAATAATTCTGAAGGAATTATGTTCACATCCGATCCCGTATTAAGTTTAAAATTGATCGAATGAGTTTCTATCATAATATTCTCTATCCAACTTTCAATATTATTTACTTTGAAATTCATATTTTCTTTAATTGAACCTACCATCAGATTCTCTATGCTTCTTTCCGAGATTTCTCTAACATGTCGTTCTTAATTTTTTCTCTGACAACATCTAGAAAAGTGATTCAATTGGTTGCATTTATTGCATCTTTTTCCATAAGCCGGACACCATCCTTTCTTATGACTAAAATTACAAAAACTACACTTGTTAATTATATTGATTCTTATATTTAAAATTATTAAAGTTGTCCTCATTTTTTGTCGATAGCTTCTCACTCACTTGTTTAGGTATTGCTCCTGTTTTTTGGCCCACCCAGTTCACTCTATTCTTTCCTTGTACTTCTTTAGCTTGTAAATTATTTTGTTCATCCAATCTACATTTTATCAGGACTTTATCCAGTTGGGATCTCCCATTTTAATCAAATTCTCTTGAAGAACCAAATCTCGTATTCCCAAAACCACTCTATCTCTAATTAAGTTTTCTTCTTGCGTTCCAAATTCACATGTTTTCGCCAATCTCTTAACATCTTTATAAAACTGATCAAACTTTTCACATTCTTGTTGACACCTCTTGTAAAATATAAATCGTTCATAAATCACATTCTTCTTTGGTGTGCAATATTTTTCAAAACTTTCAATAATATCATCATATGATGCTCTCTCCTCGTCATCCAGGTCAAAAGTCTCAAATAATTCAATTGCATCATCTCCAATTAAATTCAACAAAATTGCCGCTTTTACATCACTTTCTTTATTAATCAGTCCAGAAGCTTTCATAAAATTCTCCAATTGGCTTTGAAATCTTCTCCAGTTTTCACAGATATTCCCATCAAGATTAAAAATCGCTGGCTTTCTAAAACCCTCCATGCTTCTCGTGTTTGATTAATATAACATAACCCCACTTCCAAAATTCTCAAATCTCTTCTATATTTGCACGTAGATCCCTTAAATTACGACTGCGCCATGTTTAGTTATTTAGTATAATTGAATAAAAACACTTTATAATATATAATGTAAAACGATTCTTTTATTAATTCTTGATTGTCTATTCTAATTACATAACCTTTTATGTGTCTCTCTTATTCTATCTACTTTATTGTTGTTAACCACTTCATTAGTTACTTGACAATGTTACCAACATAACATCTCATCTTTTATTTTAAACATACTAACATTAAATTCATACTTAAAAATTAAATTCATTTTCTTTTCTGCATCCGTTAGACTTCTGGATCTACCGGTTTACCATTTTGTAATAGACAACAGCCCAGACCATTTTTTGAGGCATCCGTTTGTATTAGTATTTCCTTTTTTGCATCAAACACTTGTAGTATTGGTGTCTTTGTTATTTTATTTTTTAAAACCGTTATTGCTTCTGAATGAATTGGTAGCCATTGCCAAACAATTTCTTGTTTTAATAAGCCTCTTCGCATATAATTGATCATGCCTAGAAATCTTTGTAGTTCTTTTAAATTGGTCGGCTCTTTCATCTCTGCTATGGCTTTTATTCTTTCCGGATCACTGCTCATACCCTCTTTTGAATATCTATGACCCATATACTTGATTTCTTCCACACAAACTTGAAGCTTGTTTCTATTAAATTTAATATTTTGTTTTCTTGCTACATCAATGACATCTCTTAAGTTTCGGTCATGTTCTTCTTTCGTTTTGCCAGTTATTAGTATATCATCCAGGTAGATTACTACACCCGCAATGTGCCCAAAAGTTTCTTCATTTAGTTTCTGGAATAAATCTGTAGCCACATTTAGTCAGCCAAATGGTGTGCTAAAAGCACACAACTTGCTAGATTCTAGATCTAATTCTATTTGGTGAAAACCATCTTTGATATCTACCACCGTGTAATATTTTGAGCCGCAATGACTTTTGCCATGTCCTCCAATGTCGGTATTAACTGAAACTGCTGCTTTAATACCTTATCCAGTTCCTTCGGGTCCAAACACAACCTCAAATCTCCATTTTGTTTTTCAACCATTACTATATTGTGTATCCAATCAACTGGTTTATTTAATTTTCCAATAATGCCGGATTTTTGCCGGACGCTGTCCAATTTTTCCTTATCCTTATTCTGCAGATTTATGGGAATTCTCCTAGGTGGTCTTGCTTGTGGCTGAGCATCTGCTTTCACTTCCAGTCTTTGAATAGATCCAAATTTTCCAATTCCGCTGAAAACATCTGCGTTCCTCTTCAGAAATTCATCTTTGTCTACTGTTTCAACATTGTTAATACGCTTGATGAATCCTAGTCTTATACACGTATCCAGACCTAAAATTGGCTTGCAATTTTCTTTGGTAATTATAAATTCCTCTACCAACAAATCATTATTGTGCCGACACTCCAGACTAGCAACTCCAAGAGGTTTGATTAAGAATCCTCCATATACTTCCAATATCGAATTAGTTTTTCTGAGATCTTGTAGTTTTTTTATTTTTGTAAATAATTCTGAAGGAATTATGTTCACATCCGATCCCGTATTAAGTTTAAAATTGATCGAATGAGTTTCTATCATAATATTCTCTATCCAACTTTCAATATTATTTACTTTGAAATTCATATTTTCTTTAATTGAACCTACCATCAGATTCTCTATGCTTCTTTCCGAGATTTCTCTAACATGTCGTTCTTAATTTTTTCTCTGACAACATCTAGAAAAGTGATTCAATTGGTTGCATTTATTGCATCTTTTTCCATAAGCCGGACACCATCCTTTCTTATGACTAAAATTACAAAAACTACACTTGTTAATTATATTGATTCTTATATTTAAAATTATTAAAGTTGTCCTCATTTTTTGTCGATAGCTTCTCACTCACTTGTTTAGGTATTGCTCCTGTTTTTTGGCCCACCCAGTCACTCTATTCTTTCCTTGTACTTCTTTAGCTTGTAAATTATTTTGTTCATCCAATCTACATTTTATCAGGACTTTATCCAGTTGGGATCTCCCATTTTAATCAAATTCTCTTGAAGAACCAAATCTCGTATTCCCAAAACCACTCTATCTCTAATTAAGTTTTCTTCTTGCGTTCCAAATTCACATGTTTTCGCCAATCTCTTAACATCTTTATAAAACTGATCAAACTTTTCACATTCTTGTTGACACCTCTTGTAAAATATAAATCGTTCATAAATCACATTCTTCTTTGGTGTGCAATATTTTTCAAAACTTTCAATAATATCATCATATGATGCTCTCTCCTCGTCATCCAGGTCAAAAGTCTCAAATAATTCAATTGCATCATCTCCAATTAAATTCAACAAAATTGCCGCTTTTACATCACTTTCTTTATTAATCAGTCCAGAAGCTTTCATAAAATTCTCCAATTGGCTTTGAAATCTTCTCCAGTTTTCACAGATATTCCCATCAAGATTAAAAATCGCTGGCTTTCTAAAACCCTCCATGCTTCTCGTGTTTGATTAATATAACATAACCCCACTTCCAAAATTCTCAAATCTCTTCTATATTTGCACGTAGATCCCTTAAATTACGACTGCGCCATGTTTAGTTATTTAGTATAATTGAATAAAAACACTTTATAATATATAATGTAAAACGATTCTTTTATTAATTCTTGATTGTCTATTCTAATTACATAACCTTTTATGTGTCTCTCTTATTCTATCTACTTTATTGTTGTTAACCACTTCATTAGTTACTTGACAATGTTACCAACATAACATCTCCCCTTTTATTTTAAACATACTAACATTAAATTCATACTTAAAAATTAAATTCATTTTCTTTTCTGCATCCGTTAGACTTCTGGATCTACCGGTTTACCATTTTGTAATAGACAACAGCCCAGACCATTTTTTGAGGCATCCGTTTGTATTAGTATTTCCTTTTTTGCATCAAACACTTGTAGTATTGGTGTCTTTGTTATTTTATTTTTTAAAACCGTTATTGCTTCTGAATGAATTGGTAGCCATTGCCAAACAATTTCTTGTTTTAATAAGCCTCTTCGCATATAATTGATCATGCCTAGAAATCTTTGTAGTTCTTTTAAATTGGTCGGCTCTTTCATCTCTGCTATGGCTTTTATTCTTTCCGGATCACTGCTCATACCCTCTTTTGAATATCTATGACCCATATACTTGATTTCTTCCACACAAACTTGAAGCTTGTTTCTATTAAATTTAATATTTTGTTTTCTTGCTACATCAATGACATCTCTTAAGTTTCGGTCATGTTCTTCTTTCGTTTTGCCAGTTATTAGTATATCATCCAGGTAGATTACTACACCCGCAATGTGCCCAAAAGTTTCTTCATTTAGTTTCTGGAATAAATCTGTAGCCACATTTAGTCAGCCAAATGGTGTGCTAAAAGCACACAACTTGCTAGATTCTAGATCTAATTCTATTTGGTGAAAACCATCTTTGATATCTACCAACGTGTAATATTTTGGGCCAGCAATGAATTTTGCCATGTCCTCCAATGTCGGTATTAAGTGAAACTGCTGCTAAGTTTCTGGAATAAATCTGTAGTCACATTTAATCCAAACGGTAGTCTTTTGAAATAATAGCAGCCAAATGGTGTGCTAAAAGCACACAACTTGCTAGATTCTAGATCTAATTCTATTTGGTGAAAACCATCTTTGATATCTACCACCGTGTAATATTTTGAGCCGCAATGACTTTTGCCATGTCCTCCAATGTCGGTATTAACTGAAACTGCTGCTTTAATACCTTATCCAGTTCCTTCGGGTCCAAACACAACCTCAAATCTCCATTTTGTTTTTCAACCATTACTATATTGTGTATCCAATCAACTGGTTTATTTAATTTTCCAATAATGCCGGATTTTTGCCGGACGCTGTCCAATTTTTCCTTATCCTTATTCTGCAGATTTATGGGAATTCTCCTAGGTGGTCTTGCTTGTGGCTGAGCATCTGCTTTCACTTCCAGTCTTTGAATAGATCCAAATTTTCCAATTCCGCTGAAAACATCTGAGTTCCTCTTCAGAAATTCATCTTTGTCTACTGTTTCAACATTGTTAATACGCTTGATGAATCCTAGTCTTATACACGTATCCAGACCTAAAATTGGCTTGCAATTTTCTTTGGTAATTATAAATTCCTCTACCAACAAATCATTATTGTGCCGACACTCCAGACTAGCAACTCCAAGAGGTTTGATTAAGAATCCTCCATATACTTCCAATATCGAATTAGTTTTTCTGAGATCTTGTAGTTTTTTTATTTTTGTAAATAATTCTGAAGGAATTATGTTCACATCCGATCCCGTATTAAGTTTAAAATTGATCGAATGAGTTTCTATCATAATATTCTCTATCCAACTTTCAATATTATTTACTTTGAAATTCATATTTTCTTTAATTGAACCTACCATCAGATTCTCTATGCTTCTTTCCGAGATTTCTCTAACATGTCGTTCTTAATTTTTTCTCTGACAACATCTAGAAAAGTGATTCAATTGGTTGCATTTATTGCATCTTTTTCCATAAGCCGGACACCATCCTTTCTTATGACTAAAATTACAAAAACTACACTTGTTAATTATATTGATTCTTATATTTAAAATTATTAAAGTTGTCCTCATTTTTTGTCGATAGCTTCTCACTCACTTGTTTAGGTATTGCTCCTGTTTTTTGGCCCACCCAGTTCACTCTATTCTTTCCTTGTACTTCTTTAGCTTGTAAATTATTTTGTTCATCCAATCTACATTTTATCAGGACTTTATCCAGTTGGGATCTCCCATTTTAATCAAATTCTCTTGAAGAACCAAATCTCGTATTCCCAAAACCACTCTATCTCTAATTAAGTTTTCTTCTTGCGTTCCAAATTCACATGTTTTCGCCAATCTCTTAACATCTTTATAAAACTGATCAAACTTTTCACATTCTTGTTGACACCTCTTGTAAAATATAAATCGTTCATAAATCACATTCTTCTTTGGTGTGCAATATTTTTCAAAACTTTCAATAATATCATCATATGATGCTCTCTCCTCGTCATCCAGGTCAAAAGTCTCAAATAATTCAATTGCATCATCTCCAATTAAATTCAACAAAATTGCCGCTTTTACATCACTTTCTTTATTAATCAGTCCAGAAGCTTTCATAAAATTCTCCAATTGGCTTTGAAATCTTCTCCAGTTTTCACAGATATTCCCATCAAGATTAAAAATCGCTGGCTTTCTAAAACCCTCCATGCTTCTCGTGTTTGATTAATATAACATAACCCCACTTCCAAAATTCTCAAATCTCTTCTATATTTGCACGTAGATCCCTTAAATTACGACTGCGCCATGTTTAGTTATTTAGTATAATTGAATAAAAACACTTTATAATATATAATGTAAAACGATTCTTTTATTAATTCTTGATTGTCTATTCTAATTACATAACCTTTTATGTGTCTCTCTTATTCTATCTACTTTATTGTTGTTAACCACTTCATTAGTTACTTGCAGGGCCGGTTTTAGATATTTTTGCGCCCGGTTAAATTTAAAAAAAGGCGCCTTTATGAGTATAACATTTTATTTAAAAAAAATCAATAAAATAAAAAATAAAACAAAATTGCAAATGTTCAGTACATATTGTAAAAATAAAAATGAACTTAAAAAAATATCACTTAACAAAGGAACAATTAATAATAAAGGAACATATTATGTCAGTTTTTTTTTTACTTTACTTTAGGAAATTAATTTTTCTAGCCTTTATCTTCGCAAAGCTGTCTATCAAATTATGATAATCTATATTTTCAAGAACAGCGTTTTCTATTGATAACATAGATAATCCAGTCAATCTTTCTTGCAACATTGTTGTTCGTAAATAATTTTTAATAATTTTTAACTTTGAGAAACTTCGCTCTCCTGATGCGACTGTTACTCCCAAAGTTATAAGGATTTTTAAAGCTATAACTGTATTTGGGAACACTGAATCCAAGTTTTTATCAAATATATAGGTTAATGTTGCTAAAGGCGTCAATTTGGGAGTTAAAATTGAGGAAAGCATTTCCAGCTCATTAAATAAATCTAAACCTCTAAAATCCAAGTGTTCTTTATTTTTAAGGGCTTTTCTAAATTAATACAACTATTTTTTATATTATTTGAGCACACACATATATAGATTTTATTTCAGAGCATTTTGGTTTGAATGTGTAGTTAGAATGGTGTGCTTTTTTAAATTGAACCAATATTTCTTTTATACATTAGAAACGCAACATATTCCTATAGATTTTATTTCAGTGGATTTTGGTTTGAATTTTAATTAAATAGAAACATATTAGGAAGTTTATTAAACTTAATTAGAAATTTATTTTTAAAGTATTTTTGTTACATAGTGAAAATAATAAAAAAATGCGCCCCAAAAGTATTGCGCCCGGTTTTACTGCACCATTTGCCCCTATGGACGGACCGGCCCTGGTTACTTGACAATGTTACCAACATAACATCAAGAATGGGTGTTTTTATTTATTTTATTATTTTTTGTTTCTAAAAAGAGCTTTCGCTCACTTGCACTGATGCAATGAACAAATGAAAATGAAGTTAAACAAAATCTTTTTACCTTTCTCATTTACTCATTTAATACAAATGATAATAAAATAAATTGAAATGCTTTACTGAATTTTAAATGAAACTATTGCAAATAAAACATTGCATATAAAATTTAATAAGAATTTAAGATATGTATTAAATGAATTAAAACGCAAATTGAACGTACAAATTAATATAGATAACCTACTGGAAAAATTACAATTTTTTTAAGTCGATTGATAGCGAAATATAATAAAATTTTAAAAAAGATCTATAAATAATAAATCAAATGGATTTAATCTTTTTCTTTCAACATTTCTCAAATTCTTGAGAAATTTAATTTTTGAAACGAATTATTCAAATTTTCAATAATTTTAATAAATACATTTGAGTATCACGGCTAAGAGTATATTTATTAGTTACATGTATAAGCAATATTTCCAAATAAATTATGCATTTTTTCTTTTTTTGCCAGATGTGAAGATGAAATCAAAATATTTGCACATTTAAAGGAACCAGTCTTAACGGATTCGATACCACATGATGATAAAATATGTGAACAAAATTCAATTGAATTCATTACAGAAGATCTAGAAATAGATGAATATAAAAAAAATGAAAATATATCCATGTATGTAATCACAGATATGAACCGTACAATTTTTACTCAGCAATTAAATAATAAGCACATCAAAGACCGAAACCAAGAAAGAGTTTACAATTTTACGCTTGATCAAACTGAGAGCAAAGAATTTCAACCAAGAAATTTCAAATCAATTTATAGTTCGGATAGAGTATTAGTATTACAATTTTTCTATGACGAGATTAATCGAACAGTCAAAAATCAATTTGAAATTGTGGGAAAATTTCGTTATTTGGACAAATGTAAGTCATGAAACTCAATAGATTAAATGATAATAGAAATTATTTTAAAATTTTGTAATTTTATTGTATAGTACTTTATGAAATATAATAAACATAAATATTTACATATTGCATTTAAGTTGTACACTCAAAAAAAATTTTTTTTTAATATTTTCACTTTTAATTTTTAAAATGTGTCCTCAAGTATTAATTTAATATTGAAACGATTTATTTTAAATCCGAAAACTGTTAATTTAAAAATGCCATCTTTAAACCATCATAATAACGGTTTTTATGCTTGTGTAAACATTTTAAATTATTAATTTACATGTTAAAATTGAATTTAAAATAATTTTTTCGATTTTTCAACATTTCGAACTTTTAAATGAAAATGTTTACAAATTAAAATAATAACATGGTACATTTTAAATTACCATTTCATGTCCGAATATGGACGATTAATATTCGTTTCATCGGGTACAACATATTCGTTGTATCGTGGTCAGCCGTGGCCGCCATTATTTGATAAAAATGCCGATTTTATTTTAATTTTTTTTTTTTCGTAATTTTACAGATATTTGACAATAAATATTAAGAATTTTTGTAATAATTCTTAATTTTAACTTATTCGCGATATTATAAAATTAATTTTTTGTGATATTTTTCTCTAATTCTGAAATATCAAAAAATTAATTTAAAAATTTATTCCTTAAATAATTAAAATCTTCGAGGATTCATATTTGTCGAAGTAGGATGACATATATTACAATAAATATGGAATGTCATTAAAAAATTCATTCTGAAAACTTATATCCAAGTTATAATATGTCGTAATTACTTTATTTAATATTGATGTAGGCATCCATTATAGTATTAATACTTCAGACTGCATTATTCATTATTCATTATTTAAAAATGCCGACATCACTTTTTACATTTATATTATTTGGACTTTGAAAAATCCGTTTGCGCCATCTATTTTATTTAAGTATATCTCAATTTTAAAATGTGTTACATATTAAAATACCGTGCGTAAAATAATATGTAATTGCGGTATTAATTTAATATTGGACATTTTTGTGATTGAACGTTAATTTAACAGTTTTTATAATTTGACCAAAATTAAACCTTAGAAACTATTAATATAACTCTTTTTTTTCTCAGTGTAGTTGTAGGTAATTGAAATATACTTAAATTATATATAATATGGTTTACGTTTATTTGTCATAAAATAACTTTATATATTTTATATTATTATATTGCATATTACAAAAATTATGTGAACTAAGATAAAATAAAAACAAAATTTCAGTTCTTTTTAAAATCGATGGAGATATTTTGCCGACAACATTTTGTGATTATCAATTCCTACCGCATCCCATTAATTATGCTGAAGAATATAAATATAAAAATAGTTTATGGAGATATTTCTATTCACCCAGATATCCTGCCAAATATCCAGGGCATGTTAAATGTTCATATAAATTTATTGGTCGGTATGTATTATATCTACACATGCATTTATATGTGTGTGCCCATTTATTTTTTTGTGGTATATTTTCATTATTTTCTTTTATTAACAATACAAGATGACTATTATGAAAATTTAACATGAAGTAATACATTAGAGATTTTACTATAAAAATTTATTTTTCAGGCCAAAAAATATAGTTGAAATTTTTTTTGACGAAATATCTCTTCAGAATACTAATAAAAGGTGAGTACTGTAACATATGATAGGAAAGCTTTAAAAAACAAATTGAAAGTATAGAGAACGCATTTTTTGTGGGAATACATACCTATACTATTTTATTCTTTATTGAAAAATAAGCATAGTAAATACATAAATAAATATAAACATAAAGAAAAGTAGTTTATAAGAAATAAAAGCATAAAGATATTTAAAATATGTCAACAATTAAACGCTGAACGCTAACAAATTTTCATTTTCTTTTTATACTACGTATAAACATATAAATTTTTTTTTCCGTATATAGTTGCATTTATGAGACAGACAAAATCACAATATACGATAGTAAACTACCAGAAAAATCGGCTATACTTGATGTTTTTTGTAATGAAAAATATAAAACACGTATCACAAGTAGTGGACAAAACCTGTTGATTGAGTTTGACACCAGTTTAAAGAAAAGTTCATTTGGCTTCAGTGGAAAATATAAATTTATTGAAATTGAAGGTAATTTATTTTATATTAAATTGAAAAATCTTTTCTTTGCCTGTTAATTTTTTTTCGGAATTTGTATATTTTTGACATACACATGCATTTTTATCATAATACATATATTTTTAAATATATACCAAGATAAATGTATGTTTTTTAGTTCGTACCATAATCATGTATAAATTTTATTTTTCTTGGTGGTCTTCTGAAATTTTTTTATTCAGACAAGGAGCCGCATCAATCATCCATAAATACGGATCTAACATGTAAGCACAATTCATATATAAATAATCACATATACGAATACATACGTAGCAAAAACACATAAGTTAATATACAATGTCTATAATATATATATATAATTCTCATAGTATATATAAACTTACTTTAGACGATTCGTCAAAATTGAAATACATTCAATATAATTTTTGTACTCATTACAAGAATTTATTATGTATGTTATATTATGCGATTTAATTAATTTAATTAGCCTACACATTCGGTCATACTTATAAATTGTTAAATTATCTTGCTATGACGTCAAAGTATTTTTATTGGATTATATAACATAACATCATACATATATATACATAAGCGTCATATAAACAAACAAAGTTTTCTGTTTATTTTTTAATTATTGATCACCTATCATTTCAAAATTAGAGATTAAGTTTCAAATCCAGATTAAAAATGAAATTATAAACATATGAAAAGGGGTTGGGTTATTATTATATATATAAAAAAGTTATCATTGATCATTAAATAAATCTTATGAAAAAATATTGAATCGGTTTTTTTTGCGTAATTAAAAAAAGAATTGCTGTTTGATAATGTTAATTTATTGATTTAGTTAAGTTTAATCATTGATATTATCTTTATTAAGCAGTGTTTACCTCTGGTACTAATTATTATAATTTATGATTTCAAATTCTAATTGAAACGTCGAACAACCAATTTTCCTAAACGATTTATTTATAGAAAAAAAATACAAAACAGGAGACATCTGGTATATTTTGACTTAATATATTCCCTTTTGGAATTTACTGTAATTTTTAGATAATTATTTGACTTTTTACATGCTTTTGTTATAGGGTGTAAAACCAATCGATACTTTAGAAAGCTTTAAAAAACAAAATTCCATTCTAATTAGTTCAATTTATTACAATTAAGTGAAAATTTAGACAATTTTTAAAACGATATTTTGAATTTAAATTTAAAGTCGATCGATATTTTGTTTAAATTTTCATTACCAATATTAAATACGGATTATCGTTATTTTTGATATGTCTTCAGGTTTAATAAAATATCATGTCGTTTCCTTAAATTATGTAAAATGTTGCTGAGGTGAAACTCAATAATTAATTAGTGTTAATTCCTATATATTATTATTATTGAGAAAAATGAGTTTTGATTTCGAAATTTGTTTAGCATATTTAATATTGATTTTTTTTTTCTAAAGCACATAATTATATGTTTATTTCAGGACCTCATTTAATCGGTAAGCATTTAATACACATTCTTTTTAAGAAGGCTTTGTTAATCGTTATGTATTATTCTGTGGGAAAAAAATCATATTCTTTCTTTATTTAATAAACATTCTTGTAATCGAAGAAAATATTATAAAATTCATTTGTAAAACAGTAAATATTAAAGAAGTGTTCAAGAAAAATACTTATAGTAATGTAATATATTTTAATAATGGAATAAAAAGAAAATCACGTCTAATCGAAATATTCGAGATTTAAAAATTCATCGAAATTTAATACATACAAATAAACTATAAAAAACACATATATACTAAAGCCTTATAACAATTGAACATAAACTGTGTATATGCCGTAAATATTCAAGAGAAAGACAAAATTAAACATTCCGACCAACATAAGAATATGCTTCAACAATCTAACAACAATCAGCAAAATATTAAAAAATTTAAATGAAACAAAGATTATAACGATATATAAAATAACCCAGATTATTTAAAATTAGTATATTAATAACTTAGAAATGGATGTACTTTAATTAAATAAAAAAAACACATATATGTACTATATTAATCAAATTAAGTCGTCTTAAAATATAATTACCACTATTATAGTAATGATAGGTGTCGTATTGTTTAACTTAAAATTATTTTTATTCTTTTTTGCATCGGTTTTAATATTATATAAAGAGCAAACAACTTAAAGATTAAGTTACCTTAGTGTTATGGTGTACAAAGATCAACCCACTAAAAGATCAATCATAATTAAACGGAGAAAAAATTAAAAATTTATATGGGAAAGTCTATACCCTACAACAGGCAAACTACAACCGGTGGCGTTACGATTACTTTGGCCGCTTGACGATGATGCACACCTTGCGTCTATGGAAGTAGCGCCTGCGACTATTACTACACAAAAACTATAAACCATACAAAAATTAACAATTCTTGCGAATGTTATATGCTATCCTTTTATTGACGATTGCTGAAAGAAAAAAAAATGAAATTTTTCTCGTTTTTTTATTTAGATATTTCATCCGTAAAAGAATATATTGTGATTTTTTTGTTTGGTTGTTTCTATGTTCTTTAAATTTATTATTAAATATTAATCGGAAAATATAACGCCATGTTAGAAGAATAAAGGAAAAAAGAAAAATAAAAAAAAAACAGAATAACAACATTAATATTTTATATGCAATATACATATAATGTATACTTATATATGTATATAATATATATAATATATATATATATATATATATATATATATATATATATATATATATATATATATATATATATATATATATATATATATATATATATATATATATATATATATATATATATATATATATATACATATAATAAAAACGAAAGAGGGGGATTTATATAAAATAAAGTAAAGTCATCACACTTTTTGTATCATCCGATGATTTTCAAATATTTTCTTCCGGTAAACCAAGTATATACTGTGTATATTTTCCATTTTTACCAGTTACGTTTTAAATCCACTCCAAACTTAAGATAAATTTACTCTTTATTCATGATCCAAACAAGAAAAGAAATTAATTGCAAGGTTTGAGCATTTTCAATAAAAATAGAATTAATATAATTTAAAAAAAAGGAGTAAATTAAATTTCAATTTTTAAAATCAATTCGAAAAAGAATTTTGCAAAGTCCTAAAATTAAACGTTTCAAGTTAATTCATATGTAACAATTGCAGCTATATGATAATGAACTATTGTCTGTGTTCGGGATATTATTTTCCCCTTCTTCTGCCTTGTTTGATTTTTTCGTCTTGTTCTTCATTTTTCCATGTGAAATTGTGTATGAAATCAAGAAGCAAAATGTAACTATTTGAAATAAAATTAATATTTCTAATGAAAAAATATATACTATACACAAACATACTTGTCCACAGTCAACAGTGGGATAAAAAAAAGTTAAATAAATTTTAAAAAACTCGCATCTTCGCAGCAACAGAAACGTTTCAACGGTATCACATAATGATAATGCCTTATAATATAACTAATTACCTTAAATTCCCTAATATTAATATTATATTAATTAAAATCCCTAAATTACAATTAATTTAATTTTTTAATTTAATTTTTTAAATTATTGTTTTTCACAATCAAACTTTTACATAATTACTAAAAATACGGAACTATAATAATTTAGTATATATAAGAATTACCAATAACTTTACATGAATTTGTCCAAATGATTTTTAGGACATAGGCATAGAACTTGGAACTCATATTATTATTTCCTTTTCAACAAACATATGTAAAGAACCGAATCCGTCATTCAATGGCCCGAAGTCGTACGCATAAATTTCAAATAAAATGAATTCGGAAAAATATTGGTTTTGTACTGGGTTTGTCTTGTTCTTGAAATCAATTTATGAAAATTTGTGGAACGAGTTTGCAGTTCGAACCGGGCTTAGATTCGGATCTAAATAAGAACAAAACTCGTTAATTTAATTTTAAAAAAACAGACCTCAGTCGAAACTATAAAAAATTGGAATGGGTTACAGCGAATGTGAAATTTTTATATATGTTTAAAATCTTTACATTTTATAGCTTTAACTTTCAATGTATTTGAATTCTCTATGTAGCGGTTCTTAAGCTTTTTAATTTTTGTACCATCTAAAAATTTTTAAAGTTTAGCGTAACACAAAAAAAATTATATAATATTAAAAATATAAATATTTATTAAAATTATAAATATTTTTTTTTACTGAGCATGGCTAAAAATACAGTTTCACATAAGTATGAAGTTCTGAACGGCCTTAGAAATTTTATAGTCTGTTGGACATGACTTCGAATTTAGCTTTTTTTTAAACCACAAGAGAAAAGGCTCTCTTAGCCAGTTGAATTTTTTATTTACTATTAACTTCTGTTCCACTTTGTTTTCTATTATGAACCGTTTTGTTTTGACTGTATTATGTAAAAGACTATATCTCCAGAGAGTTGGAAAATCTTATATTTTCTTGATAGATTTATACATACATTGAAATTATATATAATAACGAGGATTATTATTTAACAATTCATTTATATTATTATTATTTATTTATATAAAAAAATATTTATTATTTTGTATAACAATTTTGCGTAATTATATCCCGGATATTTGTTAATTATATAACATAAATTGAAGCTGCCCATTTTTTATTCCAACCCATTTGGAAATGCTAAGAAAAACGAATAATTTTTTTATCGCAGAATTTTTCGTCGCACTACTTTCCACTTTCCAGAAGTTACTTCTATTTTTTCGTTCCGTAAAGTTTTTTTCTAATTTTTCTTTTTAAGCATTATTAAAAATAAAATCAGTATAGACATTTTTTAATGGTTAACAAGAAATAAAATAGGAATGAAAAAATTCAAGATTCTAAATGAATACAGCCAAACATTTTGTTGTTTATTCTATTCAAAATAAACTAGCAACATAGGCAATAAATACAACTTAACTCTCGTTATTTTATTTAATAATCTACGCTCTACGGTAATCCAGGAAATGAACAACCACTTCCCTACAGGAAATGAACTTTTGAACCGATTGCTAAAAATAATTGCAAAAAAAATGAAAATCCAATTCGATGGAGAAAATAAAAACGTAATAAAATGAAAAATGATAGACGACCAATAATAATATTACATTATCTTTCTCATAAAATTATTTTATTTTATTTTATATACACATTTTTCCGGACTCATTGTTAAAAAAAATATTGTTTAAATTCATTATTTATTTAGAATTGTTTATTTTATTGATCCCAAATTCTAATTAATTATTTTCAAATTATTTAATACTTAATTTACTGTTGCGTTTATAATATATTTATGTGAATAAAATTCTGATTATGTTTACCTCAAATATACAAACAAATCAGCACGAGCATATTACATTAAATATATTTTACTCATGTAACAATTAACAATATTTCCTACCGGCATCATCACGAGATATTAATCTTGTTTAGGTTGCGTTTATATTCAAGAAGTATCCAATAATAGATAAAACAAAGGTTGGCCCATATGTTATTATTGAAATGTGCATATAACTTCTTTAAAGTGTTTTTACACTTTTATGCACAATCAAACGTCACTAAAACCTTTGTATAATATAATAACATTTACAGAACCAACTATATATAAACAAAACGACAGGCAAGTATGACTGTATGCTTCGTCGAATTTTATGCGATAGTATTGTCATTTAATATAATAAAAAAAAATTATATGGGGGTGCTCCACCCCGTGCCCCAATCCCCCCTAAAATCAATATGGTTCTATGATGGATCAATAAAATACTAATCCCAAAATTTTATTACAATCAGTTGTTGCAATCCTCGGGAATCTGATTTTTTCCAAAACAATTGTATGAGAGGTGCTCCACCCCGTGCCCCGATCCCCCCTAAAATCAATATGAACCTATGATGGACCAATAAAATACTAATCCCAAAATTTTATTGCAATCAGTTGTTGCAATCCTCGGGAATCTGATTTTTCCAAAACAATTGTATGGGGGGTGCTCCACCCCGTGCCCCAATCCCCCCTAAAATCAATAGGGTTCTATTGGGGACCAAAAAAATACTAATCCCAAAATTTTATTGAAAAAACGCGTTTTTGAGTTATCGTGTTAACGATACGGAGTCCGGCGAACGGAGTCCGGCGGACGGAGTCCGGACTGACAGGATTTTTTCGACCCCTTTTTTGGGGATAAAAGTTGCAATAACCACCAATTTGACCTTTTGTTAGTAAAAATAAGTTGCCCTAGGGTCATTCTACGAGAGAAAAATTTTTTTTTGGAAATTTTCTTTTAATTGTGTCTTTTAAAAATAAAAAAAGTTAAACTTGAAAAAATTTTCGATTACGACGAAGCAATATGGGCCCAGAATATTTGCACATACTGATGCAAATGAATATGTATTACCAAAAACAATAGTAAATTCATTAAATTTTGATATTAAATTTTCGCTTTGCATAAAATTTGAATGTGCTTTTGTTCTTTTATGTTGTTATATATAGAGTAACAGTAATAACAAAGATACTCGGTCATATTCTATGAACATATTTACATGTTTTATTCTAAAGTCTATGTATTGTATTATATTTATTAGACCCAACCAAACAGTACTACTATACACAGTACATACTTTATATATATACTATACGATATATACACACTAATGTACATATATGTACATTAAATTTAACACACATGACATATTGTATACTTACCGCGAGTTAAATATTAATTTCATAAATTACTCAGAACAATATTGTCGTCCAATATGTAATGTATCAACAATGTATCAACAATGGCAGCAAAAAAGACATTATTATTATTATTATAACTTTAAAAAAACAAGAATAACAACATCAAAAATAATAAATAAACAAGAAAGATAATAAACAATAATTATTGAAATACTAAACAACCCTAAAGCTTTTGATCCGGCGTAATGTAAATGCATACATATATTTGTTTTAATACAATAATTTATATGTTTAAAATTCACTTCATGAAAACTGAGTATTTTATTTGAAGATATACACATAGATATAAATTTCTTCTTATTATTAATTATACGCAAAAATAAAAATAAAATTTCAATTTATTGATTTTAAAATAAAAGCCAAGAGTAAATTTTGAACAATATGAAAATACATCTTTAAAATTAAAATAATTAACGTACGATTAAATATTAGTATATTTGTTTTTTAAATTTGTATATTGAGTTTTTAAAAAAACGTTTTTAAAAAATATTTATTACTTTAGTTGATTTTATTAATGTAATAAGTTTTTCAATGTTCATTGTTACATGTAGTTTGTGTTATATATTGTCATAATCTTATGACATTTAATATTATCTAAAATAAAAAATATGTTAGGCTATTTTTTGATCGACTTTCAAAATATTTAGTATCAACTGTATTAGTATGCAACTGTTTGCCATTTTCTAATTCATTAATATATTCTCAGATATTATCTCCATTATATAAAAATGAATGAAAACAATTCTTAATTAACATATTAAGCGTATTCAAAAGGTTATTCTTATCATATTCTCATATTCAGTCATAATATCTAAATTCATATATGATGTTGTTTGGGTTCTGATTTTAATAGATATCTTGTCGGACACTTATACCAATCATTTTAAGCGTTAAATTGAAAAATCGATTCTAACTATTCATTTTAATCAGATTATTTAAATATTCGCAAGAGAAATTAATTAAAGTAATATTTAAAATAAAGTTTAAATCAATTTATTCGTACTTAACTTAATGCAAATCAGTTAATCCGTGAATGGTTTTTATTTTGTATTTGGATAATTAAAATGTGTACTTGTGTCTTATATATATATATATAACATATAGATATATATTTATTTTATACTAAAATAAAATTTCCTATGATTTGTTCAGCATGTCTTCAAACATAATGGTAGAATATTATTTACAGCTGAAAACCTCTTCAAAAATTTCATTTCGGTATAGTTGTATTTATAGGTATTACTTGAATTTAAAAATATCGATTTTCGTTTATGTTGTGTGTTCAGTATATTCAATAATATATAGAGCAGTCACCCGGATAGTGAAAGGTCCTGAGTTCGAGTCTCAGTTGAGGCATAGAAGGTTTTGTCAGTCCATCAATTTTTCCTTAAATAACTTTAATTTAAATTGAAAAATATTAATCATTGTGATTAATATAGCCTAATGGTAAGGAGTAAATAAATGTCAATTTATTCACTTCTAAAATGAAATTTAATGTCAAAGAAGAATGGTTGAATCCACGGATTATTCTAAAAAATGAATTCATTTAATGTGTTAGATCGATTTCTATGATGGTCAGAACAAATAATTCTTCTTCATGGAAAAATTGAGATTTAAAAATTAACACAATAAATTAATGAATTTAAATATTAAGGTGAAATTGATTGGAACGATAACTTTCGACTGTCACAGTTGGTAGAGCAGTCACCCAGATAGTGAAAGGTCCTGAGTTCGAGTCTCAGTTGTGGCATAGAAGGTTTTGTCAGTCCATCAATTTTTCCTTAAATAACTTTAATATATATAATGTTGTAAATACAATAAATGTCAATCACATACATATATATATAATAAATAAAGTATACATTATATTGATTATCAATACAATTACTAATCAAATAACCTGTATGAAATAATATGAAAATCATAATTTTTTTTTTCTTTCATTGATTTATGAACAAAAAATATAAATTGTACACAAAATTTCTTTTTTACATGTTTATTCTAAATATATCTACAAATGAAAATGTTGTCAGTTCGGAACAAATACAATTCACTCTTTAGAGTATGTAGATATATTTTAGGGTCTTTCTATTCACCTGACTTACTGATATTGTATCAATTCTACAGGTTAGCAAAATATCACATTTTTTGGTCTAAATATCAGTTCAGCCATTTTGTGTGAAGTGATACGTTATTTTGACTTTTATATTCATTTAACGTTTATATTTGTGAAAACAAAATAAAATATTATTTGAAATGGATTTTGAAAATTATTTTAAAATTAAATAGCAAAAATTTTCCCTAAAAAATAATGACATTTAAAATTAATAAAAAATTTCAAAAAGTGGTTATGTTATATAGTTTTTTTCCACAGTTGCTCAAATTTAAGTTCAGTGTCCACTGATATTACCAATAGAACAGTATTTATCAGTTCAACAGTATAAAATTTCAGTAAATCAGGTCAATAGAAAGGAGCTCTTAATAGAAGTTATTATTACATTTCTAAATCTCTAAATATATAAGAAATTAAATGAGTGCATTGATATAATAGATAAAGAAAAACCCTTCCTGCTGTATTCCTTGTAGGTATTTCCAATAAATATATAAAAGAGGTACGGTTTAAATATGATAACGACGAAACAACGAAAAATTATACGGGGTATGGTGTTCGTCAAAGAAGTAAAACATAAAAATATAAAACGTTTATTTAAATAACAAAATTTTGTATTTTTTCAATCAAACATGTTTGACATCTTAGTGTCATAAATGTTTCTCAAACCAAAATTGTTTCTGTACAATCTAAATTCTAAACTGTGATTTCCTATATTTGGAAACAAAATTTATTACTATCGGTTATTCTCATCTAAAGGTAGAAAACCACTTGACGTTATATTATATACAATATTCATATTATATATGTAGGTGATGATATCTTAATATATTATATAAGAGAATGGTTTAAAAAATAAGTCTTTGATCTGATTGGCGATTATAATAAAAATGTATAAGTTAATAGGAACTATTTTGATAACGAAATTTATGTTAGCAATTTATATGTGTATATGTATATTAATATTATATAGATATATCTGTAGAATTCACTCATGATTTTTTATATATACTTATAAAGACTTCTTATCAATTTTTTTCATGTTAATCTTATTATCATCTTTTATACTTTTAATACATAAATTATTTCAAGAATAATTTCAATTACATCCTTCCTTATTTTACTTCAATTTTATCTAAACTTAATTTTAAAAACGTCTAAAATGAAAATTGAAAATAAAAAAATGTAAAATACAAGCAACAACAATGAAAACTCTTACATGCTTATGAACATTGACTGTTATCTATTCTTACGCTTTTTAAAAAAATCTCTTTCTATGATTTTTCCATGTTGATTCTTTCATACTTTAGCAACGAGATATTCTTCTTTTTAGATTATATAAAAAAGATCGATTAAACAATTACAAGTTTCATATATTTAGTTGAGTATGACTTTGGTATCCAGTTAAAAAATTAAAGTATTATATACATAATATAAACACAAAATATAAATATAGATACATTCAATCATCGAAGATATCGTTCAATTAATTTATTTAATTTGAAATTCCTTCAGAAATATGTTTAAAAAGAATTGTGTTACTATAGAAAAAAAATAAACAATTTTATTTTAAAAGTGTCATGACCCTATATATACAAAATAAGTAAGAAATCCCGGAAGAGAGCAAAAAAAAGTAAGAAAAAATGGGGAGTTTTATATTCAATCTATCATTTGGGAAAATTTAAACAAAAGTTCAGCAATAAAAGCTTTCAGCTTTTATCTCTCCCACATCACAAGCAATAATAATAACAGTTTATACGGATTGGGAAGCCCAAAAATGTATTATATTTAAAAAACAACAACAGCAACAACAATGACAACAATAATAATACGTAATAAAATAACATACTAAAATAGAGTTTGATCATATTTTTATGTGATCCATTGGATGTGTGTCGTTAGATAGTTTTAGGTCAATCTACTTAAATTCCATCCAAAAATTATATAAAAAAACTGTAAATTATAAAAAAATTGTTTTATTTTTTTTTCTTTTATAATGCTTTGTTTTTTTTTGTTGGAAAATTAAAAACATTTAAGAAAAAAGTTTATAAAAATTTTTAAATTTCATTATATGAAAAAATATGTCGTCCTATTACATATCGTAGTATATAATTTTATGTTATTGAAGTGGAATCTGGGGTCCTAAGTATAGACTGTCATTAAATTAATTTTCAAATTGAATTGAATTCCGAAATTGTCTATGCATTATCCGGTGCTAATCGGTGTTTAGGTAATTACATTTTTGTTTCGTATTCTAGTACAATTAGTTATAATGTTGACAATTTTGACATTTAAAAATGGCGTTCTTGTTTTGATTTAACATCTGTTTTCAATCAAATATATATGATGGTGTGCAATAATTTATTTTATTTTCTATAATACAATAAAATAAATAATTAAATCATGAAAAAATAATAAAGTTAATTAAATATACCATGCTATAATATTCATATTTATTTAGATTTACATAACTTTTTTTAATCTTATTAAATTTATTATTTATTGTTTTTTATAACTTTAGTATCTTCTTCAATACAATTGGGTTTCTTTCTAAATAATTATATTCAAAAAACATGAAAAAGATGTTACAAAAATATCATTTAAATTATTTAAATGATTAAATTATTATTATTATATAAATTATTACAACAAAAACAAATATAAAAAAACGAAAAAACTTTAAATTAATTTTAAAAAAATAAAAAAAATTTGCTAACCATTCTATTAATATGAAAAATGTTGAAAATAATCCGAAAAAAAATATCCAACCGCAACTCACACTAACACATTTACATTTGAAACCATATGATTTCGTATACGTACAAGGTAACGCCAAACGAAAATGAAATGAATTGAATGGCAGTCAGAATCGTTACCTTGATTTAGAAAAGGCTTTGTTTTTTTTTTTGATACAAATACAAAGAAGTCATACTCTTTTTGCTATCATCCAACTCAAATATATTGAAAAAAGTTTTAACTATAAGATATAAATTTTTTTATCATATTACCCCGTAATTTGTTTATATTATATTAATCTGAAAATATTTCATTTGATAAAACTGATATTTGAACACGGGATCTTTTGATATCGAATGCTCTACCAACAGAGCTATCGTAACATTTTTATCAAATCAAACATTCCCAAAGTTTGTGCCTTGAAGTTTTTATCAATTGAAATATTTTCAGACTAATATAATAACATATAATAACTGCTTTCTATATTTTATTCGGTTTTCATATTTTGGAATAAATTTTTGATTTAATCAATTAGTAATATGCCGATGAACATTACAACTGTATTTTATATATATTTATATATATATTACTTGTATGTAAGTATATATTTTCAATTATAAGGCATTGATTAATCGTCTAGAAGATGCTTGGAATGAGAAAGAGTGTGACACAAGTCAAATCATTCAAGTGAAAACTAGTGACAACAAGAAAGAAAGAAAAATGGAAAAAGTATAAAAAAGTAGGAAAGTAAAAAAAAAAACAGATGGAAAAAATATAATATAAATCGTATACGAAAATGGCAGGGAATGAACATTATGCTTTTACTAAACGACAATTCTTCTTTACAGTCAATTAAAATACTCTTGTCTCTTGTGTTGTTTTCCCCTTTCAGTTTGGTATACAAATTTTCGTTTTATTACACACGGACATTCTGGCATGAGTTTAAGATTTTTACAAGATAAGACTAGATTTAGAAAATTAAAAGTATTGTCCTTCTTAAATTCAAACATAATATTCAATGTTATTATATTCAAATTAATTCTTGTCCAATATCAATTAATATAGAAAAACGAAGAAAAGTCAAACATAAAACATGCGTATTTTCTTTATCACAGTTATAACCCACATTTTTACTTTTCTTGAATACAACAATTTTTTATGTTCGTTATAAGTTATAAGAAAATGCTCTATAAGGTACAAAATTCACACTCATAAATTTAATATTTTACCAAAGAAACATAATAATTTCCAATATAATAATCGCAAATCAGGGCACTGCAAATTATGTTTTAAAATATATAAAATATTGTTCTTTGTTATTAAATGATGAAAATTACATTATGTGCAGCCGAATAATTACATGTGCACTCTTCACTTGGATATAACAGATTAATGTCAATAAAAATTATATTGGGATACATTGTATGAGAACTTTATTTGAGTAACTCATATTGGGAATTACATATATTACTATTACTAAATAAGTGTATATCAGTGTGTGTGTGCGCGTATGACTGTGTGTTTCACATGATATATTTTGCATATACGAATTGTGTAGTATACATAAAATTATGTTTGGAAAACTCGAGTATAAATTTATCTCTAGATATACACTGGTGACTACACTCAACAAAAAAAAGATACATTCACAGATTCAGCGCACATAGACAATATTGTCGCCGCAAAAAGCTCTTTACACCCTAACAAACTTTTCATCAGTTATGCGTTAGCACTGTAACCGAGCGGACGCTTAAGGGAAGCGATGTTTGTGTCGTACCCCAGAGAGTTAAAATGTGCTCTCGTTGAAAATTAAAAATAAATTTATATAGATTTTCTTTTGTTAATAAAAAAGAAAAATTATAAAAGAAAGACAATTTTTGCGGTTATATAATTCATATATAATATATTATATGAATATATATACACATTATGGAATAATATTATGGAAATAAAAAGACGAAAGAAAATGGAAAATATGATAATAATCTCTAGTGTGTAATTTTTATTTTCTTCTTATTTTTTTATATATTTTTTTTCTTCTATTTCAGTTTTTCTTTCATTTTTTTTTTGTTTCTGTTGTCAAGAGTGTGTGTATATTCGTGTATTTATAAATTATTTTTATAATGTGTCTTATTGTGTAAAAATGGAGAATAAATAAAATTTATTCAAAATATATATACGACGTGAATATTTATAAATAACAAAAATAAATAATTAAAATAAAAAAAAAAAAAATTATTATAAAAAACTATTTAAAAAACGGAATATTTACAGAACTTCTTTGAATGTTGTGGAAAATTTTTCTTTTTTATTATATTGTTTATTAATTAATATTTATTATTTATTATTATTGTTTGTTGTTTTTCTTTCTTTATTGAATGGTTACTTTTAATATAATTTTAATAATTAATTAATAAAAAAATAATAGAAAAACGAAAAAAAAAAAAAAAATTGTAAAAGAAAAAAAGAAACAAGTAAAGAAAATATTAATAATAATTCTTTCAGTGTATAAATGCTGTTAAGTGAACCATTAAAATGTTATTTGTGTTCACTCTGTTCCAAAAATCATATCATACTATAACATTTCCATTAGTTCTTTTCTTATTAATGAGATTTATTTCGTGGTCAACTGCAAAGGAAATAGATTTAGATCAACAACGAGGTAAAATATATGTTATTATAATACAAGTAATACAAGTTGCACTACCAGCAAAATTTTATAAAAACTTACAGTATATCATATTTCTCGAGACATGGTCTCTCCTCAATTCTCTTTATAAACTGTAACTGAGCATATGACATCCAACCCTAGATATAACCCAATTTACTTTGTATTTTTATATATATTTTCTATTAAAATAAAGTTCAAAAAACAAAGTAAGCAAAGAAAGATGAAATAAAATTATTTTAAAATACAAGAACGAATTCTATGACTCATAGCAAAAACTTCGTTTGGATTACAGATAAATTATTTAAAAGGCATATAACAAAAAAAATATGATAATTAAGAAAGTAATTATAAATACTATAAAAAGAAATATAAACCATCGATATTCGAGGTGTTTTTATAGAAAGGCTTAATTTAAATTAATATATATAGCGACGATATTTTCTCATAATTTTTTTTTTATTTTATTAGTATTATTATTATTATTATTATTATTATTATTATTATTATTATTATTATTATTATTATTATTATTATTTAATTCTGTCGTATATAGATAAGTTTCTGATTTTCTTCAATTTTTCTGATATTCCGAATTATTATCGAAAATACATATAAAAATATCAATTAAACTTATAAACAAAACCTTTTGTGTACAATAAACCCGCATATACATATCATATTTGTATAATGGTTGTATTATATCTATTTCTATACGCAATTGTTAATAATATAGCTCTAAGGCGACACCATTTTCATCTATCTTATATATTATTCAAAAGTCTAAGAAACAATAGCACACACACCAAAACATAAAGAGACAGATGTGTTGCAATATTACATACAAATGGAAATGATCTAAACCGTAAAGAAAATGAATAAGAGGAAAATCATGGTGGTTTTATAGTAAGTAAGAAGAAGTGGAAAGAAACGACATATGATTATTATCTATTTTATAATGGGATTTTCATTATCTTTTATTAAATGTTGAGCTTTTAAGGGTGTAGGTATGTATGGTTTTATCAATTAGGTAGTATTCTTATAGTAATAATTCAAATAGGTATAAAATATAGAAGCAATGGCTATGTAAAGAATATTTCTGTCCTGTAGTCTGATTACGATTATTTCTTACGAGAAAAATACGAGAAAGTGTGAATGGCATAAAACTGAGAATGTGTTAGTGCGAGTTGCATGAAATACTAAAATACGTTATTTGTTTTATATGCCTATCATTGCATTATTTTGTTATTTATTTCACAACCTATGGAAGGTTGTGAGATATTTTAGGTATTAATTGTTTTCATATTTTGTATTTTTTTAACTTTTTAGTTTTTAATATTGTTTTATTAACATCATTAAAAAAATTAATGATGAAGAATTTATTATTTTAAAGAAAATTTATTTAGCCTTTTATTCAAAAACAAAAAAAAAACGTAAATAAAAACAAGCAAAAAATAAAGTATATAATAGTTAGTTCAAACTTAAAACAAAATTAAATTGAAAAACCAAATAATTCAATTGTGTACATATTTAAGTAAATACGAAATATTTCTTGTAAGAAATAATCGTAATTGGACTACTGAATTAGTTTTCGTAATAATAAAATTATTACATTTAAAAAATGATACATTCAAAATAAAATTAAATTGACTAAAAAGTTAATATTGAAACCCCTTTTAAAAATGTATAAACCCTTTATACCCTGGTTACATGACTGTGTCCAAAAATATTTCAAGGATGACATGACTGTGCTTACAAATTTCCGTTATATTGCGCAGATCATCAACAGCTACAACAACAACCAAACCAACATCAAACTGAAAAACTCCCTATTCATACTGCCATATTAAATAAAATCCCACACATATATACAGAATACAGTATCGAGTATTTCTGTCATCGTCTTTTTAGTTAAAATGGAATGTTCTTATTAGCTCGTTGATTTAATAATTCAGAATTGGTCTTTTTTAAGAAAAATTAATTAAAAAACAAGAAAAACACGATTATAAAAAAAAAAAAAATTTTTTAGCGACTTAGTAATTTATGAGTGACTAACTGAAGAATTTAACTGTATAATTAAAATAGATACATCTTTAACACACATGTATAGACACTTATGCATTAGCATTAATACATTTTATGAAAGTTTTACCATATAGGTCGAGTCAACCCACATCAATCTCATTTCATACAAAAAACAAGAGATTTATGAAAATCTAAATTTTTGAGGGTTTAATTAAGGAAAGAAGTACGTACATTTACAATAAATCATGATTAAAGTCAAATTTTAAGTATCAAAATACATATATAAAAATAATCATATAGATAGATTGAATATCAGAGATACGATAATTAATAAAATATGTATATACATTATGTACAAAGGGTATATTTTGCTTATTTATACACACGGTATGCCTAAATATTTTTGATGAAAATTATATAAAGTCCGATTTTTTTAAACTTTCATTAATCAAAAAATTATCAAAACTATTGGTTATTTATTTATTATTAAATGTTTAAAATAATAATATAAATAAATAGAATATTATAATTTTTTTGTTATAAACATATGTAAATGAAAAACCCATTGAAAAGTATGTGTATAAAATCAAATAAAATATAATTAATATTAGTTTCTAATAATAATAATAATAATGTACCATATAGCTTTGGTTTTAATTCAAAATATTTACTCAAAAACATTAGATAATTTTCGATATTGTAGTAAATATAGTATTATTAATAATAATTAATAGATACACAGATTATAATGCATATTATCTATCTATGTATAATTCTAAATAAATATAATGAAGAACGGAATATTATGTAATAAAACATCAGTCTTGGGAAATATTTGAAATAGAAGTATTTCAAATAGTATTTGATATACTGAAAGTATTTTGTATTTAAAATACATTTTTTAAAGATATTCTAGATTTCGTATTTGAAATACTATTTGGAACTATTTTAGTATTTGAAATATTAAACTTTTTTGTTTTTTTTAATTATTTTGTTTAATAAATTTTACGATTTCAAAGAAAATTTATAATTTATGTAACTTCACCATTTAATTTTTTTATTAAATCGCTAAGGACAAAATCTCGAGACACTGTTTAATAATATTCAAAATGAAAAAAAAAACAATCATACGAAAAATTATCATGGTTAACATTGTACAGAATGAAATAGAAAAAGAAAAACAATATGATGACATTATCATCAGAATTTTTACGTATTTTATTTTGTAAAATAATGACTGACATTAAGACGAGTATTTTATATTTAAAATACTTTTTGAAATATTTTTATTTAAAATACAAAATTTGAAAGTATTTTGTATTTTGTATTTCAAACACAAATTTGGAAGTATTTTGTACTTTGTAAGATATTATTTTAAAAGCAAATTCTCTAATTTGTAATAAAAACTTTTATCAAAGCGCTTACACGTACCATCAAAAATACTTCTTTGAACCCGGACGGCACACATAAATATGCCTCGCGTTATGCAAGACAACAAATTAATATACTAATACATAAGGAGCAGCAAAAAAAATTTCCAAATAACTTTATATATTTACGATTTAATTTTTGTTTGCGAAGTGTGAATTACAAAAACATGAGTTATTTAGTGAAAATTTGTCAATCAAGTAAATCAAACTATAATAATATATGCATATGTAGTTTGAACAATTTAAAGTTTCTAGTATTCATTGCAACAAAAAATTATATAAAAGTAAACTTTTGATACATGAACAATAGAAAATAAACCTTAAAGCTAAACTAATGAAGACCAAATTCACGGGATTTCATTATTTCTTCTTAATTTGTTTAATTGCAGTACTAAAATGAGGTTTATGCACGCACACATACAATAACATAGAGAGACAGATGTTTCTTTTACATTTTCATAAAAATCAAGCCGAAATAAAAATCTAATAATAAATATATCAAACAAATTTTAATTGATTATTTAATTTTCAATTATAACTTACTAAGCTTTTTCAACAAATTTTATAAATACTTTCGTTTTGTAAAAAATACTGTATATTCCAACTGGAATAGTACTATAAAACATTTAAATTTAGCGTTCCGTGTGATCACACTCTTTGTTTTTATTTTCTAAAGTTAAACACCTTTAACCAAAATGATAATTTGTTTGGTGCTTTTTGATTTTTCATTTAATTTGGGCTATTGTCTACTTGTCTCGTACCAACTGCCAGGATCATAAAATAAAAAAATTATAATAAAATGCAAACCATTATTTATAATACGCTTAGGGGTTTGAACCCGTGGACGTTATTATATATTACTCTGCAACACCGTGGCCGTAAAATATTGAATGAGTTCTTTTCTCACTGAACAAAGAATATGGAACTAGAAATTAAATCAAAAAGACAATAGTAAAACCAGAATAGATAGAGTTGAAGATTTCCAAAAATCATAAATAAATTCTTATTGTATGCGTACTGTAACAATGTTTGATGATGTACTAGCAATTGAAACAAAACAAAATTCTAAAATAAATTGAAATTATATTTTAATTTATGGCTAAATGAGTTATAAAAAAATCCTGTATTTTTGATCAATAGTTGAAAATAGTTCAGAATATGTATTAGGTATGTAATTATTTTCCAATTCTAAATGGAAATCAAATGATTTTGTTGCTTTTATGAAAATAAATAGACGCATAATTATTTACTTTCGTATAAGAATTTTTTAAACAAATTTATATGTTATCATTAATCAATTGTATTAATTGTTATTGCTTTGTATTTTTTTTTTTTTTGGTGACAATTGATTTTCCTTCAAATCCTACTCAAAAACGGTTTACAAAACAAACAAAACAGAAACAAAACCAAATACGTATCAATCCCAAATCCTTACTCAGAATGTTATTTATATGCGTATGCGCAAACTATACACATTGATTCTATAATATTCAATTTATGCAATAAAAATCAATTCACGGAAATGAAAATTAATCGAAATTGTAGTAACTTTAAATAATATGCCAATATGAAATACATAAAAACTATCATAATATTAACACCCGATTGGAAGGATAGTGATCTTCTTTTGGAGCTAGAATTATACAGTTTTCGATTGAACAAATTAAATAATATAAATAACTTGTTGCTTCAATTATAATTCATTATATAAATTACACATTTTGTTTATTATTTAAGCTTTATAGATGGAATTAGATTTACTCAAACTCAAACTGATCATTGTTTTTTGTATATATAAATATATTTTTATATGATGAGATGAAACTAACACTAACACTAATGTTTGTATAATATTATAATAATAAATGGCAACATTTTGTGTCACATAATTTTTTTGCACGACCGGCATTTCTTATTTTCTCTGCTTATATCTATCCCGTATCTTATAATATTAAAGTTTAAATTCCAAGACGTTTGAGATACTGAACTAAATTCTAAATAAATTTATACTACACTGGAACGATTAAAAACTCAGCGTGTGTGTGAAATTCATAACGTTTTTCTTTTTATGTAATTAATTTAATTTTTCTACTTCATATTCAATCGAACAGTCGGTATAAATACGAAAAATAAGAACTAAAAACCTAAATACATATGTATCTCATATTCATTTCTTTTTTTATTTTCCACCAATTTAATTTTAAATTTATATCCCTGTCTACATCCCTGTCTACAAAACATTCGCTACATACAAAACATTGAATGTGAATTGAAATATGAAGTCAGAAAGTGTTAAAGAAAGCATGAGAATCTACAATTTATATATCATTTCAAAAATATTATCGTCGAATGCTATTTTACACCTGAAAGCTATATAATCTAATCCAATCAAAATTTCGATTTTCTGACCATAAACTTAACTTAACCCGATAATAATAGTGATTTTTTATACTTAACGGCCAAAACCAACCATAACAAATGCAACTGTGACAAAATTACAGATATCCTGGCATAATTCCATGAACATATACATTCATCTTAAATACAGTTTTTTTTCTGCTATATATTTTATGAGGACAAATATTTTTTTTCGTGTGTCAGAATAAAACAAGAAATGATGTCTCGTTTGCCTGTTTTTGTGAAAACTAAAAAACATTGTGGAGAAATTTTTCTTTTTTCATTTCATTTTTTATTAAGAATATAATATATGTTCAGGCTTCAGGTTTGGGCCTAAACTCATTTTTAAGTATTTTAATAGATATTTTTTTAAATTTTAATTCAACAATATATTTGAAAACTGCATAAAACAAATTTCCTTAGTTGATATTTTTACCTTTCTTATTTAATGTTCCCTTTTATGTTCTTATTAATGAAAATAAGAGACTTTTTGTATATTTGCTATATTATTCTTAGTCTTAGTTAAAAAGAAATACATAAGATAGCTTTGAATAAAATAAAATAATAAAACAAGAAAGCATATAGTTATACAGAAATATAGCGAAAATGAACAATTTTAAGTTTTTTAATATAAGTACACTGCATATTGTATGCAGTATAATGTTAATTACAGTTTGCAATTGTGTCTCAAAAAAAGGAGAGAATATAAAATATAATATGTATAACAAAAAAATATTGATGCAAAAATAAAGGGTAACAAAGAATAATCTTTTACTCAGATAGATGAATGTGTTATTTCATTAGGGTAGAGAACAAAAAAAATGGAAAAACCAGTTCAATATGATAATAATAATCAACAAAAGCAGACCCCTATAATTCAAAGCTTACACGCACACGAAAAAATACAAACAACAATAAACTGAAAAAAAACATACGCGCACATGTTAGTACTTTTATGAACAGTTTGTTGTGCTATTACAGAAGTCTATCAGAAAGCAACGAAGCAATGTAAAGACGTCGAGATTAAAATGGAAAGGTGTGTTTTCGAGCTCGCGTATATATATGTTATATAATATATACATAATTTTATATTGCAGAGTAGAAATAATGATAATATAAAATTAGAATTTAATATCATCACAAATTCTTTTGTGACAAAGAATAGTGACAAATTTTTATTATTTAAGTCAATTATTTTTTGTAAGGGGAAATAACAGAAGTGAATTTGTTTATACTGAATCTATCAACGAATGTTTATCCTATATCTATAATGTGTGAGTATGGTAATATATATGAAGAGTCAATGTTAAGTCTGATTAATACGTTTGGTACTTCTGAATAAAAGGAAAATCATCTTTCATGTCATGTTCGTTCATATATAATTTTTAAGGAAAATATTTCATTCTTTCTATGCGTATTAAGTTTATGTATATGGATATAATTTTATGCACAAATAATATATTTATATTTCCTCAATACATTAGGAAAACCCAAAAAATACTATTTTAATCAAATACCATAAAGTGTGAATTTCTATTAGAATGGCTTTACACTATTGAACAATATTCCAGTATACCTAAATCCTAAAGGATCAAATTGTTAGATTTATAATAATCTCGATATAACATCGAAAAAAAGAAAGCAATAAAAAAAATGATATTCTTGTATGTTTGTTTATGCTTTTATACGAAAGAAAAAGCATAAAATCTCATAGCATATTGCGCATGAAAGTTCTTTTCTCTCTAATAATTATTGTCAACAGAACAGACGCGAACATATCTGACATTTATTTCAAGATGTAAGTAAGTATAAAATAATATATACCCGTATCTTTCAATCCATATACCTACTGTATAAATACTTGGAAAAAATGTTAATTTGTAATCAAAAACCAGTGAGTCACTTGACACAAACACGTCAGTCTTATTTCATTTTATGATAGCATATTATTATAATACTTATACATGTGGTTGTTATTCTTTCTTATATTATAAGTATAAGCTTTCAAAACGCAACGCAATAAACAATAATTTCAAGATACATACTCTAAACTTACTTTATACTACTTACTTTTAAATGAAATTAATAAATTTTTTTGTATTATTAATATGAAAACTATCCAGTTAAAGATTCGCTGTATTATCTATAGGCATCCCAATTAAAATGCTCATATAGGTACCTCTTTTAACGTTCATAATTATAGTATATATTAATTTGTAATTGCTAAGTTGTTCTTTTATTATTAGAAATCTGAATACAAGAGCGATTTTGAATCATTTAATGAAAAAAATTAAAAGCTTAATTTAAATTTAAATTAATAAAATGTTTTCAATTGTATTCCACATTAGAACTAAAGACGTATTATTAAATAATTAAAGTTATGCATTTAAAAAAAAGTTATGAAGAATATATAATAATAATAAAAGTATAATACAGTAATTAAGTATGCTATTATTATTAGGATTCCTTTAATTTAAACATAGTATTATAATCTATAACGGTTTACGCACTTTAAATTGAAATATAATAATAATATTTTTGGTGAATTTTAAATTAATTTATATAAAAATTGATATAGTATATCCTTTGGCATTTAATACTAAAAGCATTTAAAATACTTTGGTTAAATATAAATATATTTAATTATAATTATCCATCAATTTACTGAAGATCTTCTATAATATATTTTTTCGATGAAGTTTAAAGAATTTTTTTTAGTTTCTTTATTTATGTTAATCTAGAAGTACATAATTATTATAAAGTAATGAATTTTACATAAGAAATTTTAAATAGCATTTATAAAGTGAGACTATATGTTAGTATTACTTGATTCTTATTTCAATAAAATACGAATGAAAAAAATAAATACAGATATTATAATTCAGCTCAAATTGAACCAACCTTACACCAGAATTGAATCAACCTTTTCGTTTATTTTCGACTTTTTTCTAATCATAATCATAAATATTACCCGCTAAATAAACAGTAATACTTCATATTTTTTAATGGAAAATTATTTAAATTGTTATAAAAATGTTTTTCATTTTAACTAGTAAGTTTTTCATCATTTTTACTGCGAAAAAAGTTACCACTATATTAAACTAAAAGTTGATAAAAATTGTTGGAACAATACTCCAATTGAGAGCGAACTAAATTTATGTAAAGGGTTCTGAATGAATGTGTAGCAGTTAATTTCTGAGAAGATCTGTGAATAAAACCAAGCATTTTACAAGCTTCGGCAAAAAGGGTATCAATATGAGAAATATACACCCAGATCCATAACTTTGTCAACTCTAATTAAAAAAATTGTTACCAATCATATATTGAAAGTCAAGTGGTAGTGGTTTCCTAGTAAATAAAATAAGAAGCAAACACCTTTACTTAGACAATTATCGGAGCACCAAGTAATAAGTGTGTCAAGAATCGGAATGAATCATTAACATTACTAACTACATAAAAAATCTTTAGCATAGAGTAAACAGAATTACAGAAAAGAGATGGTTAATAAACAAAATAAACAGTAATATACCAGATGGCTACCTTGAGGAACACCGGACGTGACATTAAAGTATGAAGATTTTATTCTGTATGGCTTTATGGATTGTAGCCTATCTGTAAAGTAACTCATTATCCATTTCCAGAAGTTTATTATGTAGGATTTTATGATTTACGATCAAAAGCTTTACTGAAGTCTGTATAGACTACATGAATTTGTTTCCGATTTTCAAAATCTAGAAAATGGGAAGTGCGAAAATTCCATAAGTTGTTGTGGATCTATTTCGAATAAAACCATGTTGACTAATCGCAACAAATTGTTAAAACAGAACCATCAAATGACTCAAAAAGTGAATGAAGAATGGCAATTTCTCTGTACTTATATACATCATCACGATTGCCAGGTTTGAAAACTGGAGTGATGTGAGATAATTTTCAGATTTCCGGCAAAATAACATTTTCAAGTGAAAGATTAAAAATTCTAGTCAACGGATCAATTTTTATATATATTTGAATTAGCTTCTAATTATTCATGTGTCATAAATATTTCTTCAGACTTCTTATCAGCTTTTTTATCAACTCAACAGAGTTACAGGTTGTGATCCATTTGAAATTCTATATTGCTTTATTGCTGTAGTTAATACTTCATTATCAATCCTCAGTTGTTCATTTTCATTGTATTATTATTGCATTTCTTTAAGTTTCCATTTCTGTCAATCTATTATTTGGATTATTTGATTCCATGATTGTCATGAATTGATGGTAATTGAATTTTAGATGCACTTTGATGTAAAGATGTTCTTTCTTGATAAACAAAAAAAGAGTTACTATTTACAACGCTGATATCTTCTTCTTAGATTTCGTTATCAAATGAATTATTTCTAGAGAATCAATCTTAAATTTTGATAAGTTACAGTATTCTCAATATCACATGGTATTGATTTCCATTATCTAAATTAGCAATTTCCTTGCACTTCATGTTTACGAATGCTGGAAGTTTATAAAGTAGAAATATTCGTGGCTTTTATCAATAGAAAAAATAATAAAAATAGTTACGATTAGATAGATAATACTAGTCTTACAAGAAAAACTAATAAACAAGTAATAGAAGTTTTTGTAAAACTCGCGATTTTAAAAATGCTTACAAATTTTAGTTTTAAATCAATGCCAAAATTTAAGATTATTTAACTTTTTTTTCTAGTATTTAAAAATACTCTAGAATTTTTAAATTATTTTCGTGTTTCTTTAAAAATTAAAACAGAAAAATTACATATTAAAATATTGAATAATTGCGGTTATGATGTTATTTAAAATATGATATATATTTAAAAGTTAATACTATTAATTCGTTATATTCGATATAAATAGGATAGTGTAGTAAGTAAACGATAGTATTAACTTCAACAAAATTAAAAATGTAAATTCGTACAAATACTAAACTTTCGTGTTGGGCAACCAATTAATTCAAGAGTTAAATCAAATCCCCCTTTGGGTTCATCGTGTTAAACAAAACACAAAAAAGTATATTTTAAAGAAACACACGGATACATGTATAAAATAAATAATTATAGTGAAAGAGCTAATTGCAAGTACTTAATTTGTCTTATATCTTATATACCAACGAGGAACTCATTTGTTTTAATTATATTTCATTTACTGTGAAATCTGATGATAGTTTAATCTTAATTTAGATTCGCAATTTTGATTTGAAAATCTTTTATGTTGTAGCTTTAATAACAAATAAATCATTTTGTTTAAATAATTAAAGGAGAAAATCTTAACGTAATTAAAATAAATCCATATACCTAAATCAGAATAAATCTGTAGACTGTATAATGTTGGTCTTTATATATTATATAAGAACTTTAAATCTGATCCTTTTGTTAGTTTACTTTAATAGAACTTTTTGAATAGACGAGAATATTTTATTTATTCTGATAAAAAAAGGAAAAAAGGATAACAGAAACTGAAGATGAAAATAAAAAAAAATAAAATAATATATGTAAAAACGAATGAATAAGACTCACAATATATGTATATTCGATTTCTTCCCTTTTAACCTCTTCTACACGTTTGAGTCTGATTTTTACCGTTCTTGAAACTGTATTCTTTCAACCTATTTCTATTTAGTAGACATTGTTATAGTCATTGAGGAAAGAAAAGAAAATAAAGAAAAAAGTGGGAAGAAAATCTTCAACAATCGTATTCTGTAATAACATAGACTTTGACATAGGTAAGAAAATTTCTGCATAGATTTTGTATTATACTCTCGTTATAAATGTTACAATCTCCAGACTCAAGAAAACCATAAGATTTCTTCGTTACTCTATATTCAAAAAAATCCAGTTTCCATGTGATAATAAAAACAAATAAAAAAAGTTGAGCTTACTTTGGAAGCACATTTGCAAAAGGGGAGTTGGTTAAATTACTATAAGAATTCTTGACAAATTTTTTTAAAGTCTTAATGAATAACGGTGGTAATTGTTTGAAAGTTCAAAGATAACTTACGTCTTCGTTATACATATATAAACTATAAACATAAAATAAATATATAACACACATTCTGACTCTTGTTGTTTATGTAAAATTACATTAAAAACGTTAGGAAGGTGCAGAAGTAACTCGTGTGTTAGTGACTTGTCATTATTTTGCCGTACTATCTTGAATTTTTTTTCGCTGGAAGTTGATTTATTATTTATACACAACAGGCAGTCTGTTTGTCATATCTATTTTCTATACATATAAAATTTATTTTTCGTACAATGGTGGCAGGGGTGGGATGTTATAAATTTCGTCGTATTTTAAGCGTGGTTGCATTTCAATTTTCAAAATCAAACCAAAGATAATGAGTTCTTATTGTTTTGCTTGGGTTCGAACTCCAACTTTTGAAATGTGGGTAATTTCCATTTAATTGTTGACTAACGATATTATTTTGCTTCGACAACTGCATTAAATACCTAAATTATTTTTTATTAGACTTTTTTAAAATTTTAATAAGGTAAATATAATATCAATTTTAAAAAATAAACTCAAAGTCAAAAGAAAGCCTATATAATATAACAATATGAAATGTATGATAAAAAGACAGACTCTTGTAGGAAAATAATGAGCATCAAATTAAAACAAATCCAAACTTAAAACTTATTTGAGAAATAGTTTTGCTTAATATATTATTCAATTTAGCTTTAATTTCTATTGAAAAAATACAAAAATATATGTAAAATAGAAGAAATTTTAATGAAAAACTGATTAAGCTTGTTGCCAGTAAAGAAAAAATTTAATTGATTCTTTAATTGTATATATATATATATATATATATATATATATATATATATATATATATATATACATATAACACAACAATTATAATCTAATTATAAACATTATTGAACACCAAAAACTTAACTTAAAATTCCACTAATAATCTTTTATAATCGATCGCTTTCAGATAACAATTTTGTTCGTATCAACTCTGTTGATATGTATAAATATATATATATTATATAAAATTATCTAAAAACATACAGGAAATGTTCCTAAAGTTTGTATGGTTTATACGCTTTAACATCAAACAAAAGGGAAGATATTTGCTTAGACCCTACCGCTATAATTTCAATCTGAAATTACATTCACCAAAACTTTACACTGTTGAAATGGATTATGCTACTCATTATACGATGAAAAGCTAATTCAATTTGACAAGTTATTACCTAAGGTTGATTATCGGAAATTTCACAAGGAGAAACAAACTGATTAATATTGATTGACATTTTTAGGTAAGACTAACTAATTCATAGTAATAAATTATTTATTATTTTGTATGTTTATGAGTTATTCTCATAGAGAATAATGTTTATAGAAGCAATAATGAATTACAATGTATGCTTATACATAAAAATAAATAATTTTTAGTGAAATAATAAATAATAATTTAGCTTGAGTTTCACAAAAATTGTAGTAGTCTTCTAAGAAAGGTCTGGTTTTGGGCTTTATATTCAGGTAAATTTTCCGGTCAACGTTAATGCTTATAATTCAATTACATTTTTTTTGAGGGGCAAACAAATGTTCTCATAATAATTGAAGTAATAAATTAATCAGGCATATAAAAAAACCAAATTACGTAAAATGTACAGTAAATCTTGCCTAATAGAATAAATTTTTCGATTCAAATCGATTATTTATTCTAAGATGTTCAAACTATTGTCATTTATTGTGACATTTGTGATAAACTTTGACAGCCGTTTTACCTAATTAGTTAAACATTTTAAATATGAATACCATCCTATACTTGTATTATAATTTTTGTAACCTAGTACAATCAACTAGATTATTAGTACATAATTAGCCATCCCGGGCCTCGGTCGAGATTCGAACACGGTAGCTCCCGTTACGAACCCCTTCATGTCAGTAAACCAAATTTGAACGATGTGTACTGTCTTAGATAAATAAACATATTTTTTTATATAAGTCAAATTTGCCAACTTTATGACTTTATACCGAATTATTTTACAAGATTTTTCTATGTCGTACATAGTCAAACAAACAATATAATAAATAAAAATTTATAGCATTATTAAAGTTAATTTAATTTAAAAATTGTTGTAGTGTTCAATAGAACTCGCTAAGAGAATACATTTAACTATATAAAACTTGATTTTTAACAAGTATTATTGATTGGTCAAAGGTTTTTAACAGTATAATGGCTGTGTAAAATAAGTTAAAAATAAGTTAAAATTAGGTGACAAAATATTGGTGAAAAAAATTTAACTTTGGTGGTTTTAAGCTGTGTAATTTGGTTAAAAATATGACGTTTAAATATATGAAAAAACTATTAAAATGACAAAAAAAATTTAAATTATTGAACAGAAATATTTTTTAACTTCAAACGTCAAAATTTGGGCAAAGGTTATTTCCATCCATCTACATATAATACATACAATGTTTACTTATATAATTTCATGATGGTTTGCATAAATTTCGGGAGTAATATAGCAACTTATATGTAACTTACATGTATAATGGAGAGCTTATATTTGATTAACCGTTATTTAAATGAATTTAATACTTAACTTATGCATATATAATATTATATGTATATAAAGTATTCTATTAGAATACATTATTACATATATATAGAAAGGATACATATAATATAATATAATAATTTATATTATTACATATGAATTTATACATTAACTTAATAGTTTCAAAACTAAATTAATAGTCGTGGTGTTGGACATACTTCATTATATTGCATATTAATTTAATGTTATAATTAACATTATATAATAAACATATCCAATGTATAACGGATATTAAATACGTTTTTGTAGATGAAAACCCATTATATATAAGTGCAATAAGTGCAAAAATTGTGTAGTGTATGTGAAAATATAACTTTAATATAACTATTAAAATCCTAAATAATTTGTGTATATGAAGTAATAGCATGGTGTGGGGATATGGTATTATTGTTGTGTGCTTTAATAACGCCACAAGGCAAAAGGACAGCAATTTAAGGTCTCTCCACGTACTCGAATTTAGGGGAATATACTCTGTATTTCAATAAACTATAAATTTTCCGATTTTCTTCAGAAAACTATTAGATTTTACTGCTTTGATTTTGTTCTTATTATTTCTTGTTTTTTCCTTTTTTCCCGTTTTTTTTATATTTAGGTTCTTTGCTATTTCTATTTCTATTATATACATATATAAATATATAGTTATATGGTTTATATGGAATAATATACATATACATATGTTACATGTATTCATATAAATGAACGGAATTTAATTCAATATAAAACTTTTGATTTATATTTTTATTCTACAAAAGATTTTACTTTTTTTCGGTGTTTCATTCACACTAACTTAATTTTTTATACTTTAAATTTAAAATAATTCAAAATTGTTCAAAGCTTAATGAATTAATAATTTTTCTTGTTGAGTTGTATTACCATTTTTGGTCTTCACGAGGTTTGTATTTGTTTGTAACTGCGGTTAGTACAAGGAACGAAAAGGAAGAGGTTGCTTTTATGGGTGATTTTAATTTTAAATGACAGCCATTATAAAAGGGTAACTTCAAGAATTTTCAAGGTTTCTTTGATTAATTCTAAATTAACGGAGTTTGTTGTATAGTTTCCGGTATAAGATGAAAATGAAAGTATTTTTTTAGATATTCCAACCAAAAATCGTTTTCTGTTGGCATGGAAACTCATATCAAGTGAGAATAGGATATTATTTTATCTTGATAAAATCAATTATTCCCTCTTAAGTTTTGTTCTGATTTTTGTCTATATATGAATACAATATACATTTATATTTGTGTATATTTATTATACACAGATATTAAATAAAAGGTTAAAAATAGTCTGATCTGTATTTATGCAAAGATTTGCAATTGATCCAGTTATTTATAAAATTAGAATTTATATTGTTATTTTTTATTAACCATATACTATTTATCCATACTTACTTGTCAATGCTTGTCCGTTTAAATAATTTATGATTAGATTTGTATTTCTTTTTAGATTAGACAAAATAGCACCAATAATAAAAAAAAAACATATTGAAGGTACAAATGTTGCTTGATATACAGATTTAAGTCATTGTTTGTAGTTTATTTATACCTGGTCGTCACACATGTAGGTTTGTTTAATTGAGATATATTTTATATTTGGATAAACATTAATATATAATTATAAATTGAATATATATACTCGCAATATAATAGGTGTATTCTTTTGACAGTTCTATATAGAATAAAGTAATGAGAGATGTACACTTTGCCGGTTTCTCAAAAGAACGACATGTATCCTGACATGTATTTCTGAACTAAAATATTGTCTTAAAATACACGGATCTGAAATATGATAGTAAATTTTTACCTTAAATCTTGTAGCAATTTTTACAATAACAATTTGTAATTATTTATTCAACAATTCTCACGTATGTGCAAATATTTTCTCTAGTAATGAAATAAATAGTACGATATAATTTATTTTTGCTTTCTTTATGAGAATAAATGTAGTAGATATGCATTTCTCAGTTTTCATTACGTAGTTTCGATTTTTTCAATTTAATCCATCCAGCATAAAAAAAATTAAATATGCAATACAGATATACAAATTTTCTAATTATAACTAAAACTACAACATTTGATCTTTTGATTTTTCCATTTTTTTTTCAGATAATTAACAATGAAATAAACTATTCAATTAATATACTAATTAAGTAACTAATTTAAGTGGGGACTTTAGTTGAGTATATTTACTTTATGTAAGTATCTGATGTATAAATGGCGATATAATTTATCTTTAAATTTTGAAAATAAATACAATTTAGGGTTATTAATGATCTTGGAAATTCAGTTTATTTTTTTTCAAAAAAGCGTCGTATATCAAAAAGATCACTGTCAGAAAATAGTAAATATATTAACACATTCCATGGTCAACTGATTATTTTTTTAATTTTTAATTTAATTCTAATGATAATCTATATATATAAATATAAGTATGTATACATAAAAAAATCCAATACAATAGCCAAATGTATTATGCATTTGTATATAATTCATAAATACATAAATATGTATACAGTAGTACGCTAGATCCTTATAAATATATAATATTTTATAAAATGAATGGTTCGTTAAAGAAAGATATAAAATATTTGTTAGATATACGTCACATAAAATAATTTTGAAATAAAATATCAGTTATATTATAAGTCAGTCCTTCACGAGTGGATCAAACCACCCAGAATTTATATATGCATAGACATATAAAGCATATACGCATACAATCTATAATTTAAAGCCATCTTGTCATGACATCTTTTTCATTGGTATTAAATGAAAATCTAAATAATATTCAAACATCTATTAAATTGCATTTTTATATTTTCCATAAATATATGATTTATGCTTTTATCAACAAAGTATCTAAACAACTTTGAAGTTTTCTACACGAATGAGAAAATACTTTTATTTTGTTATTTTTATTTTGTATTTTATTTATTTAAAATCAGTTCGAAATAAACTCATAAGTCATAACTATACTTAAATAATATATTTTATTTCATGATTTTATTTCAAAAAAAATATTAGAGTTCTTATTATTTTATGTATGAATTTGTAAGGAACACCAATAATATATGTTTCAAATTTTTAGTTCCCATATATATTCAGTTCCATAATATGCAATCCATAATTTTTTATCTATATCATTTTCTTGTTTATTTTCACTAAAGTTTACAACGCCAAGTCACAGCGGTGCTTTCACGGTTCGTTCACGCAAACAAAGTAATAGATAAAGATGAAAAAAATTGATTTCATTTACATTTATTAAAATACATTTACAACTCACACCATGTCAGTGTTTGATCATTTCGGTGCTATAATTTCGGTGTTTATGCCATACCATAGTTTTTATGAAATTCATTTATCTTGTATGCAAATTGTAATGTCCTTAAAATTAAATGAAATTTTTAGGTTAGATGACATTGTTTAAAACAAACTTTTTCGTCATTTACAATTAATATATAATTCATATATGTATACAATTCACATAATATGTCAGAATAAAATATCAATAGTTAGTATTCCCAATGAAATTTTTGGATTTGATAATAAGTGAGACTTTGTTTTATATTGTTTATTGTAATACAATAATATGTATTAAAATATGCCAAATTCGCTATTGCTACATACAAAATTTTAAATTATTGGTTTCTACTTTCCAGTTTTAAAACTTTGATCATTAATTTGTAGCCATGAATATATTTACGAAGAATTTACAATTATACATTAAAACTAACAAAATACAATTGCTGTCATTATATTTATGTATTTCCATTTTTTTGATTGTGGTTATTCTAGTTTGGAATATATAATATAAAATATACAGGGTACCATGTAAGTGTACAAGAAAATGTTTTGAATGACTCATTTAAATTTCAATTTAAAATTAATGGTCTAATCCTACACAATAAATGTATGCACATGTCGTATCTATAATATCTATAATATATCTATAATTTATAATGGGCTAGAAACAATATATAAATCACAGTATTCTTTCTATTGTTTATTTTGTATTATTCTCTCTTTGCCATTCTAATTGAAGGTGTTCTTAAGACAGAGTTTTATGCTTATAAAAGTGTAGTATAAAATATATATGTATTTGGGTATATGGATATTGTTAGTGATCAAATAAAAACCCATTCAAATGAGAATATTTTTTTCTGATAATGATAATGCATGACTTTAACTAGAAAAAGTATAAATCATTGATCATATATTATCGTATATAAACATTTTTCAGTAGCCTTAGTCATTATGTCATATTATGTTTATATTATCATCACTTCAATTGAAATACCCTGTTTCATATAAAGGTTTGTATTCACAAACTCTACAAAAAATCTATATTTAAGAAACTCGTGTTTTATGGAATATACAATATAGACTATACAATTGTATTGTGTTATAAACTTTGAGTGAAGTACACATAAGAAAAATTATTTGTTATTTGACAACAAGAAATCACTTTATTTTATATCAATAAATTTATTTGATTTCAAAAGATTTATATTTTATTGAATTGAATTCGGTAAAATTCTTGTTTTTTTATTTTTTACTTACTGTGAAACAATAAACATTATTTAAGTTTTGTGCTTTATTAGCACAGGTAGAATTATTTAACCAAAGTTTTCAGTTTTTTTTTTAAACTGAAACATTAAAAGTTAAATTCTATATAAATATAAAAAGGAATGATTTAATTTGACACAAATTAATTTACAAAAATGTCGTAATGTCATTATTTAAAAAAATCATATTAAAAAAAAAGAGGAGTACAATACAGGGAAAAGCAAAATTAAATTATTGTCAAGAAATTTCTGAATTAATAAAATATTAACATAAAAAAAAATTGATTTCATGTATTAGATGGAGCAAATATATAGCGCGTTTTATTTTTATATTTTCTAAAAAATAATACAGTATGTATATCAAATTGAAAAAAGAAAAATCACTCAATTGATTCTTGATTCTTGATCTTGTTGTTATGGAATCAAAATTCATTGGTTTCTGTTTGTATAACATATACGTACAATATATATATATATATATATATATTAATTTTTCTTAGAGTGGGGGGTTTTCTTCTATATATATATTGTATATACTTATTGAATATATGTTAAAATGTACTTTGTAAGTATAATCATGTGCTCTGATGTGTAATTTACTATGAATTAATGTTATGCTAATGATGATGAGAAAAAAATTAAATACATATGTATAGAAACAAAAAAAATTTAATAAAAACGTAAAAATATATATGAGAGAAATCAGGATAAAAACAAATACATATATAATTATTGATATTCATATCAACATATTTTTAATTTATATTTTTTAATAATAATCAAATCATCGTATGTGGTCATATTCCTTTAAAAAGTTTTTCCCTTGAATTTGTATATGTGTGTGGGTATAATCTTGAAAAAGAGATAAATCCTGATTCTATCGAGAAAACTTTTACATACTTTCATTTTTATTTATAAGAGCACATGACCAATATCGATTGTTATTTATATATGGATGTAGAAATGCGCAAAAACAAAGTATAAATTATTATTGTAGTTTTTAATACTTTAAATTTTTTTGATTTAGAAATTATGTTTTTTTTTCACAAACATTAAAAAGTAACTAATGATGTACATGTTTCAACTGGAGGTATCAATTTATTTTTAAAAAAATATTAAATCAATAGTTCATTTAAAGTACATATATACATGATTTTAATGCAGAAGGTATACGCGTTCATAATTATATTTGTAGATACTAGACTAGAGCATATAATATGTATGTATAGTGTTTAAAAAGTTTATCCATCAACTACCTCTGCCCACGTTCATTTCCCTGGGCCTCAAGGTCTTAATTGCCTCCATGCTGTGTTATAATGGTACCAAAAAAAAATTGTTTCTTCGGAAAATATAAAACTTTTGGAGACTTTTCACTTTGCCCCTAAGGAATACAAGAGAATAACTTTTACTTTTGAAAGAGCTTAAAAATTTTGAGCGTCATTGGGAATAATATTTAGATATGTGACACACGATATATGATAATCATATATCGTATTATGTATAATATTTTGTCGGAAGGAATAAACATAAATATATAATTTGATTATAAAATATTTGTTTTATTTCATTGCAAGTTCGTGCATATGCAAGTTCTCGCATCAAAATATTGTGATCATTTATAAAATAAACTTACGTCCTATATAATATTATTTATTTCATTACCACTTAATTAATATAATTTATATCACAGGTAGAAAGTATAATTTCTAGTAACCAATTTTAAGTCAATTATTTAACTATATAATTCCAATTGCTTAATTTTAAAAATAAAAAATCAACTTTTAATATTAAAATTTTAATTTCATTTTCTTTTCATTTTAAATTATGTTAGCAAAACTCACAAACTGGAACTTATATTAATTCAGTATTCCACATTATTTTATATGTTCATACCAAAATTTTGAAAAACTGAAAATGATGTTTAAGATTTAAAAGTCACTCTCAAATGTAAGAAAAATATTTTTTATTAGTGCTATTGGTTTTTTGTTACCATTTTTGTTATTGTGAAAATGCTAATAAATTCAAAGTAGGTGAAAGTGCAATAACGACATACCGAAATGACATGTTTACGGTCCTATGAGGGTGAACATTACATTCCCTTATGTATACGTTTGTCTCTATATATTTATATTAAATGGAAAAGTAGGAATATATAAACTTATTGTATGTTAAAAAAATAGGAAAAACTAAAAGAAACCATTGGTAAATATGTCTCAGTGTAAAATAATAGTTTTATTTGGATGAAGGTCATTCAGACCTATGCGAATATGGGAATTATTTACTTTAAGCAAAAATAAAATAAAAAAACTTCAAGCAAGAAGTTTTTATGGTTATATTAAAATACGAATATTTTTATTATTTAATAAGATTTTTGTTCTTAGTCATTAATTTTTACTCGTATATCCGATTTACAGATGAGAGTAAAGTTCTTTTCACTATTTGATTTATCGATTTAGATAATGAACGATGTAAAAATAAATCGTGTGTACACTGTTATAAGCATTTTAGTCAAATCGATTCCGTTTTTTCAATCTATTCCGAAGGCAAATCGTGTTTCAGTTCAATATGTCGCACTTAAGAATGCATTTTCTTTTTTCCTATTTTATATATTTCACCAGTGCGGTATTATCATTACATTATATTTTGAAAACTAGATTTTTCTTAGTCTGAATTTCTAGTAAAAAAATTTTAATCATCACAAAAAAAAAATTTTTATTACGTATATCTTATATTATATTTTGTGAATTAAGAACCATATAAATATACTAAAGAATTTCCAATTATTATATGTATACATTTTCCTCTTATTGTATTTTATTCTCATTTTAAAAATAAATCATTCATGTGGAATACACATTTTAGTGGAAAAGAAAAAAATAATAAGAAAACCTATAAATAAACGAAACAAAAAAAGAGGAACAGGAAAATAAATTCATCGAACCATAACAAATTTATTATACAAGAAAAAAGTCTAAATAGAATTTTGTCTTTTTTACTTTGTTTTTCTTTTCTTTTTGTAATACAAGTAATTGACCAAGGTGAAAATCAGCTGGTACGACGATCATAATATAAATAGATTTCCGTGCATCATTCATAAAATTGATCTTTATTCATCCTTAACACTTTAATGGCATCTTATAACTAATTTACATATTTCATCTCATAAATAGTATGAACATGATCTGAGTAACAAAATACAAAAACCTAACAAAATAAAATGATTGCTATAACAAACAGGGTGACATTGATTGATATATATTTATAATTTTTTCTTACTTTTTGTTTTTATTTAGTTATTTAGTTTATTTTACTTTTATTTGGTTGTATTAAAGCTTAAAGGTATATAGAATTTTGATTAATTAACGATGACTTGTCTTGTATATAATAAATCAATTGCAAACCAAACAAAATACAACCCAAAACATTAAACATATAAACACGAATAAATAAAATATAGAAAGAAAATTAACTGTCTCTCACTTCTCAAAAATATACATTATTGTATTATAGTTTTCTAGTGGATAAAATACAAATATGTTTTCTTTTATGAAATAACGTATCAAAATCTATAAAAAAATAAAATATTAACTTTAACACTGAAACCGCAATATAGTTAACTATCTAACGTACGTTTGATAGTTAACTTGTTATGTTTTTTCTCTATCCGCCTCGCGTCCAAATGTATCGCTCTTTCTCACCTCTCCGTTAGTTCAACTAACGAAAAATGGTTAGGTAGTGAATTTTTGTTAGTTGGACTAACGTTCGAAAATTTTCGCACTTTAACTAGAGGTTTCAGTTCAGTGATATTGGAGAGCAAAATGGCTCTGAAAGTAATGTGGTAGATAGCTAAACTATGAAAATGATCAAAAAAACAACAAAAATAATAAAACCAAGACCCGCCAAAAATAAATAATATATAATTATTCTAATTAAATAAAATAAAATTAAAATAAAAATGTATAAATTGTGATTTTAATTTTAAAATCATTTATTAATAATAAATATAAGTAAAAAATTTTAAATTTAAAATTAAAAAGAATATTTTTGATTCAAATTTGGAGATCTACACGTTAGTTCAACTAAAGTCTACAATTTAAGTAGTTAACTATATTGCGGTTTCAGTGTAACACTGAAATTAATTTTAAAATCATTTATTAATAATAAATATAAGTAAAAAATTTTAAATTTAAAATTAAAAAGAATATTTTTGATTCAAATTTGGAGATCTACACGTTAGTTCAACTAAAGTCTACAATTTAAGTAGTTAACTATATTGCGGTTTCAGTGTAAAAACTTTTACTGCAGTTGTTAAGTTAAAGAGGATAACATTTTGTATGTTTCAAATTGAAAAATAAAAAAGTAAATAAAATGAAAAAGTAAACATATCAACACGAATGAAAATTCTGTCAATTGATGAATATATTTTATTACAATTGATAATTATATTATATTATATATGAGTATTATCATAAGGATATTTCTATTTTTTTTTTCTTTTAGTTTTGCTTCTATAATTTTTTATATTTAATTTTCGAAAGTCTGATGAACGAAGAAATATTTTTGTTCAATGTGTACTTTAAACAGCTGACAAATTTTGTATTAATTGCGCACCCTGTAACGTAAATAGGAACTTAACGAAAAAGCTATTTCATTAATTCCAAGGCGGGTACACCAAATTTGATTATTATTTTGTATACAGTGAAATATATACATATAGTTAATTTTATATATGTACTTATAGGAAGAGGTAAGAAAATGTATATTTAATATATAATATATAGTATAACATCAGTGTATGTATATAAATGTGCTATTTTATCTAGGTAGGCCTACGGAAAATTATTAAAATTTAAATATATTCTTAGTTAAAGAAAAGTTTTAGCACGTGAGATATCATAATCCCAGGGCATGTTTTGAAATTCTATGTTATAAGTATTTTTTTTAAATTTTTTACCTTATATGTGTGATCATGAGATGCTTTCCGACAATGACAAGATTTTGAAATAAAAAAATAATTTACATTCAACTTCATATAAAGATTCAAAACTCAGAAAACATATTTGCAGAAAGAGAAATACATTCCTGAAAATAACTGAGCAAAATTAAACATCGATTTTTATTATAATTTTTCTTTAGATTCCTTCTCGTATTTTTATCCCTTTTCAGTCTAAGTTATCCAACTCATTTCCCATACCTACGCATCATAATGTAGAATACAAATAATTGGGGTTCGTATTAATGAATTTGGATTTGGACGTTTCAGTTGTATGATTAAAATAATTTTTTTTTAACTACGTTAAAAATTTTATATTAAAAATATAAAAGGAAATAAATAAAGAGTAAAAAAAAGTAAATAAATTCAATTTTTATTCAGAATGAAACATATAGTTTTTGAGAAAAAAAATTAATGTACAGAAAAAGGTGTTTGGGGTTTAATTTGAAAAAAAAAATTGATTAATATTACCTAAATATTGATAATCCTATATACATATTTATTAAATTAAATTTATAATAGTAAAATTACTGGGTAGTGCGATTTGATTGATTTTGCTAATTCGTTGTTTGTTTTCATTTCTATAATAAGTATAAAGAAATGTTATATACAATAAATATTTGTTGTATAGAAAATTTGAGAATGATATAAAAAATATATTCATATTTTCTCTTCAACTTTTGTGATAATTGCTTATTCAAGATTGAGACAAACAAAAAAATCATTATTTGTTTTGTAATTTTACATTATTTTATTCATTTTTTTCCATAAAATATTAACATATTGATAAATACACAAAAGGAATAATTTAAATAAATTGTAAAAAAACTGAGCTGTCCTTTTTACGAGATTAAAAAGTTAAATCCAATATCGGATTGTTGTAATTAATTAAGTTAATAATATAAAAAAATAGAAACGATTACGAAAAAAGAAAAATTTTATGAAGAAAAAACAGTAAAACAAATTGAAATAAATTAAAGTTCCTGTAAAAAGTGTTATATTACCAATTTCGCCAATCAACGAAATCAAATTAAAAAAAATTGTGAATTAAATTTATAGAAAATTAAAAATTCCATTAAAAGTTTTTCGAACGCATGTTATTTTACAATTTTTCTGCATGCTTGCTTGCTTTACATTGGTTTTGGTTTGGTTTGCCTTGGCTATGCTTTTAGGTACAACCACCTCTTTTATTCTTTTTTTTTTTCATTTTCTCTTTCTTCCTCAATTCTAACATTTTCCCAACCAAACCAACAAAGTGGTAGCAAAACGCTTTTTGAATTACAAATTATTGTAATATCACGTTTATTCCTATTCATCCCTCCTTTTTTTGCTGACTTTTCTTGTTTTTCATTTTCTAATACCATTTTTTTTCGTCTTTTCTTTTGTTATATTTCTTTTAATTTAATTTTTTTTCCTATAATTTTTAAAAAAAAAGTTTGTTAATTTACATATTTATAATGTTTATATGTTATAACTTACAACCAATACATTTTTGTATTTCGCAACAAACTTTATGCCGTGATTGGCATATATATATATATATATATTTTTTTTTTTTATTATTTATGTGAAGCTTTTATAGTATTTGTTTCACTCCTTTTTGCATGGAAAAATCGCTATATCAAGAAAATGAAAGTTTCTTGTAAAAAATTAATTGAGAAATCGTTTAATACAACAAATGTGGTTCTTGTGTATCGTTTATGGATGACAAGAATTATTTTTTTTAGTATAGACAACTTATGTAAATTTCATAGAATAATTTATTAAAATTCAATTGTCACTTTCTCTGACTATATGTTTCGTCTTTTAAGCAAGATTTATAACACTGCCGAAAAAGAAAATAATGGCCTGTGACAAAAAAAAATTAATAAACGGTGTGGGATGATGGAATTTAGCATATGTATATGAATGGATATGAATATGTTTATATATGGATTTGATGTGCCGCTATGAAATTAAATGGTATCGACATGACTTTTTTGGATGTATTATAGGGATTATATTTGAAAGAAAGCTATATTATCGTGACCAAGCAATTTCTTTGGTATTTTATTCATATAAATATGTTTTTCCTCTAATTATTGTCGTAAATCATGTATATATAGGTTTGACGTCACAATGGCTATACACATTTTGACGAAGAGTGAGTAAAAGCTGTACAGTTCGCCCATCACTTTACAGAATAACATTTTTTATAGACGTGAAGTGAAGTGCGTTATCAATCATATAACATGGCACAACGTGTTTCTCCTGCTGATTAACTTTTATTAAAACAATTATTTCACTTTTCAAAATATTAAATAAATAGTTTGAAATGTCAAGAAAGATTATTTGATCGAAGTATCACAAATTTCAATGAAATTTTTCAATTTCAAATTGAAATTTCAGAAATGTTTCAACAATTATAGTTGAAATTTTGTTTTTTTTTTTAAATTTGGTTTTAATTTTTGTATAGTTTAAATTTCTATTTTTAGATTAACACTTTTTTGTTGCTTTTAGTTATATTTCATTGTTTATTTAATTGTAATGATATATAGAACAAATGAATTCAATGTTCCATGCAATTAGTTTTTAGTTTTTTTTTTAATTATTTTAAAATTTAATGTTATTTGATTTTTATTTCTTTTATGTATCTTATATATTTATTTTGTAAAAGAATTGAATATATTCTTTTCTTTAATTTAATTTAATGTCTAAAATTTTATTAAAAAATAAAGTATCAGCAAAATTTATTGAAATTTAATAATTCTATTTATATAAACAAATTATATTCTCCTTGTGGTTAGGAAAGTATTTATATGTATATTGAAAACAATTTGGTGATCCTAATAGATTAGGAAATGTGTGTGTATTCTATAATAAAAATCTATAGTTAATAATAATTATATTTTTGATGGTTATGATTATTGTTGCAGTTGAATTTCTAATTTTTATAATAATTCAGTACTCTTTGTTGTAGTTGTTCATAAAATATATTTAGTAATTTTTTCACATTAAAACAAATAAAAAAATGTTAAATTTGTAAACGTTCCAAGAGCCAAAAACAAACAAATATACTTGTTATCCTAGCTATTCAGCAAATCAACTAAGGCAGCAAACTCAAAAAAAAGAAAACAGTGAAAATAAATAACATGGGAATAGTACGATGAAAATTGGAATTTCATAAGTTGAAGGAGAAAAATAACACAGTAAAGAAGATCCCTTACAATAATAATATGTACTATATTGAAATAAAGTTACTGAGTTTTTGTCACGAGATGAGGTTTTACTAAAAAATATTTAAAAGAAAAAGAAAAATGATTCGAGAAAATGTGAATAAAAGTCTCTTATAGAGAAAAATTTGGGTTATATTTACAATACATATATAAATGTTTTTAGAAGTTTTCCAACAGAAAATATGCTATAAATATTATTATACTAGAAAACTTAATAACTGCGGTTCGTCTCTTCTTTTCTTTATATCTTTACATCACATATAACATAGTCAAGGAAAAGAAAATATGTATATGTTTGTGTGGTATTTATACTCTTACCTACCATTCAAACAAATATACAAAAATATATAAAATATGTATATATTATATACCTTATCATAACGAAAAAAATAAGGAAAATGACATAAAAGTACCCATGTTCTCTTCAGGTAAAAGTTAAATTAAATATTCGCGCTCCTTGAATGCCAGGAAAAAGGGAAAAAGTTATATATTTTTTTATTAAATTTTGTTTGTATAAGAAAATATTTTCATATTTTTCTTTAAATTTGAAATGAATTTGTTGAAAAACAAATTAAGAAAACTTGAAAGTAGAAGTGAGATACATTCAAAAGATTAAAGTATATATATTTCTTCAGAATTACAAAGTTGAAAGTAGGACGTAGAGGTAAAACAGGGTATGAACGCTGCAGAAAAATTGTGAGCTTATTAATTAACTGATGTACGAACAAAAATTAGTATCTAAAAAGAGTTTCCCATTGCGTTAATTTCAGTATGAAATAGTTAAAAACTCACCTTCTATAAATTTTGCGCCTCATATTTTCTTCTATCGTTATTTTAATTGTGATTTTCACTTTTGCACTAATTCATTAGAAAAGAGTTTTTGTCCGGCTTTTTATTCTTAGAATTTTTGCATATTGCTTGTATTCAGCTTCACAACCAAAATCATCCCTCATATTAAGGTATATGAGTGATCAGAAGCTTGGCCTGGCATCAAACAGATAAACTAGATATAGATTTATATATATAATATATAATCTTTTTATATCTTCATGAATTGTAATTTTTTTTTCCTCTTCATATATTTTATTTTTGATGGGATCGTGTTTTTTATCCCTTTTATATACATACATATATACAATCATATATCTTTAAATCGTCTCATTTTATATATACTGTCTACTCTGTTTATGAAGGTCAAATGGGAGCCAACATGTTATGAACATTTTTTACTTAAAAAAAACATCCCACACATACAATATTTTTATAGAATTCCTTTAACTCATTGATGAAAGTCATTGTTTAAATTCGTACAATTGATAAAAAATGAGAAGTAAAAGTTCTTATTTACTTTTGTATTTGATACACCATTATTTCAGAATTTTCAAAAATAATGACCTCAAAAAAACTATTAAACGTGTGGATATTATTTCCAAATCAAAAATATTGGATCTTCCAATTGATATGTTTGTTTAAAATAAATTGACAATAAATAATTTAAACTCAAATTTTCTAAATCAAATATTGTATTATAATAAATCAATCAAGCTGATATAGCTATCAAACATTTAGATTAGAATCAGAAAACAGATATGCATTATTCAAATTTAAATTGGAATAAGTTCCCTCTGGTACCTATTTATGTATTTATATGCATTTAAATAGCGCATACATAATTTCTAGTTTGAATAGAAATTGCGCTCTAAATAGTAAGAAGTTTTAAAATCATTTACATATATCAAACCGAAATTGTTTAGGTAACATTACCATTACCACTGGAATTAGCACATTGTTTTTTGTTGTTTATGTATAAGAATTTGTTCACGTAGAAATAGATTACACTATCCATTGGCGATAGTAGATACTAAACGAGGCAATCATAATTGGTGTATAAACCTAAGTATAATTAAATATATAAATATATGTAGGTTAGCATACGACAATTCTCTACATACATATGTTTATGTAACATACACATTAAATATGTATATACATTGGACACTTCCTTATTTCATCGTTGTTTATGAACCACAACGTTCTATATAAATACCCGTATCACTTACTCACACATGCAAGCCTCATCGTGGGGCGATGTAATAATAATAAAACGAACATTCTTTTGGGGAAAATAATTCAAATTTATTTAAATTCATTAAATTATAATGAAATAATAGATATTGTACATATACATAAATATAAAAAAAAATTAATTTTATTTTTAAACAATAACAAATCAAGAAACATAAAATAAGAATATATCTCACAATTTTTTTAAGAAAAAAAACTAAAGTTATGAATAAAAAAATAGTAAAATTTTATAATTTTTTAGCCTAATTAACTTGTTTTTGCAACAAGAACTAATCATATACGTTTGGACGGTTTAAGCAGTATCATCACAATTTTCGGCATATCCAGACACTTTCTTTTCTTTGTAATTTAAATTTCCAACTGGAAGTGCGCTCAACGAGAAGTGCACCTAACGGGAAGTGGACCCAATGGTAGAAATTCACCTTAGGGGAAGTATTCCCAATGAGTGAAGGAGGTCCAAGGTGAAGTGTACCCAAAGAGAAGTGCACCCAATGGGAACTGCATCCAATTTTAATACATTTAAATTGACTAAAAACAGCAAAGGAGAAGTGCGCCCAACGGAAATTGCACCCAACGGGAAGTGCACCCAATTTCACCGCTGCCGTCAACGGCGTTTTTAACAATTATATTACGCCTGCGCATCCGCTTAACAATAACTATAAACAAGGACTCTCAACCAATAGTAACAAATTTTGTCTAAACACAGGAAAACAAATAAAACAAAAATAACTAATATGTTTTATAGAATATCACAAACTAAAATAACATTCCAGATAGAATAATTGCTTATCATAGGGCGCGTACTTTTGGGCATTAAAAATCATGAAACAAAAATGGGTACTAAAAAATTGACAAAAGGCATTAAAAATAAAGAAAAAAGGCTAATATAATTTTTTAGTATGCACATATATTTAAGATATTCTTGCATTACAATGCACGATAACAGTGTGTTTTAAATTATCTAATAAAAAACTGTTTCTGTTGCCGATTGCAATACTTATATACATATTAAATGATCGTTCCACATCATATGATGTGATTGGTGCGAAATTATAACATTTTATGTCATCTGCGCTATACATTTTATCTAAGAGGATATTAGTCTTTCCATTCAAAATTTCTAGAATGTTTTTAAGAGTTCGAAAACCGATATTTTTACTTAAAACATTTTAAAGTTTTTCTTTGATTTTTATGGCTTGTAGTCCAGAAGAACAATTAATAATTTTGTTACAGCCAGTATTAAATAGTTCCATCGAGTCTATTAACGACAAACCTCTTGTCTCCAATTTACTTAATAAATTCTGGCAAAAATCCATAATGGGTATCAATAAATGCTAACTCATATTTAGTAGTAGATTTAACTATTAATTCTTTAGCCAATATTATACTGGTTGCGTCTTCTTCATCTAGATGGTTGAGTATTTCCTTTATTTTTCCATAGTGCATGGCATAATATGACACTGCAGACATCCATGTTCCCCAACGTGTTGAGATTGGTTCTGGAGGTAACGGAATTTCAGGTGCAATTTCTTTTAAAATAGCAACCCTGGAAGGTGACTTCTTGAATACCTTTCTCACATTAGCCACCAATCCATCTACATTCGGAAAAGGAAATCGAACTTGTTCACATACTCTATGTAGACTGTGAACTAAACATTTCAAATGTATCATTTTTGGATACAGTTGTTGAATCCCTTTTATCGCTTTAACATCGGCATCTGACACAAAAAGTAAAACATTGTCGCGGTCAAAATTGGGATCAATTAGCTTTAAAGAATCTTCAAATAATCTTGCTATTGTACTAGAATTTGCTCGTTCCAAAAAATCCATGTTTAATAGAAAAGTTGGATTATCAGATCATAATATTCCTACCATGACCTTAGCAACATGTATTCCCTGTGTATCGGTTGTTTCATCAATCGATAGCCATATCTTCTTCCCTTGAACTATTTTTTTTATATCCTCTAGTGTTCTTAAATATTCATTCTGTAAATAAGGCTGCGTCCGAATGCTTCCCTAAAATCTAAACTTCGCACTAAACTATTCGAAAACCGTCCGAAAGTTTCCCTCGATTACTAAACTTCGCACTAAAATATGTCAAATGAACGAGTGTGCTCACGACTACACTAGCTCCCTAAACTTGATTAAAAAATAAAAAAAAAGTTGCAAAAATTAATAATAATGGAAAAAGAAAAACTTAAATGTAAGTAATAATATTAAATAAATAATTTCATTATTATTTAAAAGATTTTTTTATAATTTAACATAACCTATTTTTTCAGTAACTTCTGATGACATTAGAAAAATAATAAATTTGCGGGGAATTATATTTCAGTCTTATTTTACGGGAAAGAAGTATAATTATGCGGAGGGCTGGAGGTAAATATTTGGTTTTAATTACAATACATTTAATTTTCAATACCTGTCTTAATTTCAGACAAATTTGTAATCAAATGCAATCACATCCACATAAACAAATAAAAAAGAAATGGGAAAATTTAGTTCAAAAATATAAGGTACTGTTTCTTAATAATTATTAAATTATATAAATATAATTTTGTTATTAACTTAATTTACAGAGTCTAAAAAAACCTCCAAGTGGTTTCAGCACAGAAGGGGGCGAAGATTTACCTCCAACTTGGGAGTTTTATGAAGAAATGGACGCTATTTTCAGTGAAACACAAATAATTAATCCATCACTGTTAATAGCGTCTCTTCCATCGTCTCCAACTACCGTTCCAAATAATACTCCATCAGCATCATCACCATCACCAGTTTCACCAATAACCATTCATTCACAAAATATTATCTCGGCCACCGCAACATCACAAGAGTATTTTGGATCAGATCATGATGATGTGATCTCTCCACCCAACAAAAAAAGAAAATCAACCTCACAAATTCAGCAATTATTAGAATATAAAAAAACTAGAGATAATAGACTTTTTAAACAAAATAAAATAATGATATAATTAATGAAAAGAAACTTGAGTGCTGATGGAATATCTATTTCGGGATTACCATCTGACGATTCAGATTAAAAAAATATATTTTAAGCTTCAACATATTATATTATATTATTAGGATATTATTTACAATTAAGTGAAATTTAAATGAATTTATTGAAATAAATTTTTTTTTTACAAAGTTAAAAATGTGTTATAGTTAAACTGTCGCATAACTGTTGCCTAAATGCAACTGCCTCACCTACAACTGGTACGTGAATTTCATATTGTTGTCTTGTTGGTTCTTCTTGTACATCAGGAGAAAATATATCACTACCTTCGATGCAAATGTTGTGTAAAATGCAACAAGCAACAATAACTTTGACTGTTTTTTTTATAACTAATTCACTATCACGAGTGAAAATGTACCGCCATCGGGTTTTCATCATGCCAAAACATCTTTCAATAATTCCGCGAGCCAAAGCATGGTGTTTATTAAATTTAATCTCAGCAGGAGTAAGATGTGAAGATGGCTTATTTTTGAATGGTGTTATGATGGCAATTGGGTTCAGTGTTAACGCGTATCCGGCATCACCTAATAAATAATAACCTAAAATAAAATCAAATAAATTTTTTCTTCCATATTTTTATCATTCAAATTTTATCAAATTTACCATGAGGTGGATATGCAGCTGTGGTATAGATTGGACTATTTATTAAAACCCTTTGATCATGTACACTTCCTATAAAATAAAGTATTTTGTTATTTTTATCTTTTAAAATTGTGAGAAAAATTTGTTACCAGGATATCCAGTAAAAATGTCTATAAATTTTCCATTATTGTCACAGATTGCCTGTAGTTGGATAGCATAAGACAATTTTCTTGTGACAAATTGATCGTGTAAATCAGGTGCACACGTAGTTCTCACATAGCAACCATCAATTGCACCAACAGCATTTTGAAAAATCACACTTTTTCCTGAAATTATTTATTACAAATTATTAGCCATTACTTTGAGATATTGCTATTATAATTTACCAAGTTTTTGAAATCCCTTTCCGATTTCTGATAAACTATCGATATTAGGAAGTTTTATAAATTTTGTTGTGACTTTTGTAGTATATTCCAGTAATTTATTTGTTATATCAAAAATTGTTGATTTGGGAATGCCTAAAGCCAAAGCAACAATTCTGTAACTGGTTCCAGCTGCTAACCAAAACAAAAACGTGAGAACTTCAAATTCCAACGACCATCCTTGTTTTTTGACTTCCAATCCTTTTACAAAACAAATAAAACTGTTGTAGCTAACTCTAATATGTCGTCGGCATTTTAAATTGTCACCATTCAAAATAGCTAACACATCAGCATGATGCGTAGACAGATAATATGGTTCTCTAACCTTTAATAAAAATCACTTTTATAATTTTTAACAAAATATTTGCTGCAGAATTGTGATATAAACTTACCAGATTAATATAATTTAATTCATCATCTTCGTCGTTCATTTCTAAATTTATAATATTCTTGAAATATCCCAAAACAGTGAGACTTCTTTCAATGCGCCTTCTTTTTCTTATATTATTCATTTTGCTCTGAACAGAATTATACAAAAACAATAATTAACACGATTAAACTTTTACTTTAAACAACAAACAACCTTTTCAATTTTTTTTTAAATGAATGACATTTCTTCTGTCAAATTAATAGAGTGAAGTTAAAATATTATCTTTTGAACAGAGTGAAATTAGGTTCGGAATAAGATCGAACAAGTGAGACTTCCGGACAGCATCGAGTGCTAGTTTTCGAAATAGAATAGAATCGAGTTTAGGAAGTAGTGCAAGGGAAACATTCGGACGCAGCCTAAGTTTTACGTAAAACGGCACATGATGAGTTGTATATTTTTCTAAAAATGGTTTCACATCGGGATTATCCAGTTTTTAAATGGTATGTTCGCTGACAAAAATGTAAAGCAAAGATCTTCAAAAAATTTTATAGTCTGAGAACTGGGACCAACTAAAGACATCTCTATAAATTGTTGTTTTTATGCATCAGATTTTTTTTTCTTCTTTCAAACATCAATACGGCATACAACATTTATTTATTTATATAGGCCTACGAGAATATTCTCAACGAGCTGGTTCATTTTAAAATTCAGAAGTAGCAGATAGACAGTATTGCATAACTTATGTTCTAAATTTAGTTTTAAATATATTTCTATTTTCGTTATAATCGAATTTACTTAAATTACTGTTGAAGATTCGCAGTATGCTTGAAACTGGGTCGTTATTTCCATAAGTAGTTCTATTTAACCTTACATGCAATGGATCATTAATGTGAAAATGTATTGGACTATAAGTTTGATCAACTTGACTATTACTCTCAAGTATCTTAAATAAAAAAGCAAACAATTAACTAATAAGTCCATTATTAAAATTTCATTGAATGTGTATATTTAAGAACAAACATTATTTTATACAATCAGTTGATCAGATCTAAAATGATGTATGCCTACCCGGGCTGGTTTACTATGCCATCAATCTATTATCATAAGTTAGGGCTGATTGAAAAGAAAATATTATGACAAATCACAGGGAAACATAGAGTTAAGGGATATCCATTTATTAAACAAATAATAAAATATACAAGAAAAAGGGAATTAATCCTATTAGAGAATATGTAATGGAAATGGTGCTTGAGATCACATCGAATTTAGTACTAAAACAATTTCACTTAATAATAAATCCTTTAAATAAATAATTATAATATGCAATCTATAATTAAAAATATACTCAAAAATCAATTTAATATTGAAGGAATTTACTTATAAAAACAATATGCAATTCCATAGAAATAAAGGTAATTTTTAAGTTTATTTATTTATTGATTCTATTTTAATTTTTATTTGTTTCTCTGTTTATTTTATTTGTTTCAAATGATCATTTTATACTGTCAGCAATTTCACTGCATAAAATTGTATAATAATTTTAATATAATTGCTCATTTTTTACCTTATCAAAAGAACAACTTAAACCCTAGGCCACTCCGTTGGTATCATTTAAGTTGCTCATCACCTCAAATTAACAAATTTCATACTCTAGCCAACTGGTATTGCTTGAAAGAAGTGAGAAACTTAACTTGATAAGAGAAATATGTACTCTTAATTCTTATTATATTCGAAAAGACTCTAATTTCATTATGTCCGATCGATAATCAATGCTTTTTTCAACTGTTAAATTCCCACTTCATTCCTCCAATAATCTAAATAATTCCACACTATTTTACAATTAAACGAACTTAATTGTGAATCACCGTCTCATATACCCGATCTTTCTAGATAAACATTGAACTTTTTTCTACAGTAATATATTGCTTCGTCGTAATCGACTAATGGCGGGTTTCTCATCTCCGTTTAGATCTCATCTAGTGACTGTAGATGAGTTTTAAGCTAAAATCTGTTTCACAACATTTAGATCTCATCTAACTCTCCATCTAACTTAGATGCGCAATTTGGCACATCTAAATACTTAGATGTGGTTTGCTTTAGTTGTCAAATGTGATTCATTACAAAAGTCAAAACGCACAGAAAAAAACTAATCGAAGCCACTGAACTAAAAATAGTTTTAAAAAACGCTACAAATGTGGTGAAACAGATTTTTGTTAGATGTCATCTAAGGCTTAGAGTCGATCTAGTTAGATCCTCGTTTAGTCATTTGTTAAGAAACCCGCCATAAGCCTAGTAATGGAAAATTTTCAAATTCAACTTTTTTTAGTTTTAAAAGACACAATTAAAAGAAAATTTCCAAATTACTTACTTTTACTAACAAAGGCTCAAATTGGAACTTTTATCCCCATAAAATGGGTACAAAAAATCCTGTCAGTCCGGACTTCGTCCGCAGGACTCCGTATGTTAACACGATAACTCAAAAACGCGTGAAGTGATTTCAATAAAATTTTGGAATTAGTGTTTTTTTGGTCCTCAATGGAACGCTATTGATTTGTGGTGTGATTGGGGCACGAGGTGGATCACCCCCCATACAAATGTTTTGGAAAAAATCAGTTTTTCGAGAATTGCGACAGCGGATTACAATGAAATTTTGGGATTAGCGTTTTATTATATTAAATGATGGTTGCATGGAGGGGGTTTCAGAACTTGGGTATATTGTTATCCGTTCTATTGCATAACATTCGACGAAGCATACAGCCATACTTGCCTGTCTCTCGAGGTGCTGCGTGCCCTGTTCTTAATTGTTAAACTTCTTCTAAGCATATAGATTCTTATTTTTTCTCCATGTTTCAAATCAACACTTACCTAGAAGATCCATTATAAAGGAAATTTAGAAATTCGAAAAACTATTTTTAATGTTGGATCTTAATTTGGATGTTAATGCAAATCAATTTAATTATCCAAAAATTTTATAATATTATATATTTTTTATAATATTATAATATTATATATTTTTTATAATATTGGTTTTTTCTTTTTAAAAAGCACAAAATCCATCTACTGTAGAATACAGCCTAGAATTATTCTGACAATAAATTCGATTCTGTTGAAATCAGTATAAGAAGAAGAAATCAATTTCTCACAAAATATTTATTGTTCAGTAAAAATGTCAAATAGATTCGATTGATTATCCAATAGATTATGCTCTATCTATCTTCAGTAGTGATGGAAACTTAAGATAACGAGATTAATAACTTACCAATATATATATATATAATATAATAATATATAAAAGAAAAAGACAATAAAATAAAACAAAACAAACTGTTATATAATAAAAACCAGTACATTTATACACATCAATTATGATCAAAATCTGAGAGCAAAATTTATTGGTCAAGGCAATTATAATTACTAATATGTTTTAAAGTCAAGACTTTAAGATAAATAAGTCGGTAGAAACAGACACTTTTCACTGAACCCAAATCATAAAGATTACGTATTTTCCATTAATGTTATATAAAAAATTAATATTGCCCGAACAAAGTCATTTGATTCGCATTGTGATTTAAGAATATAAATTTAAGTAAAAAAATCAAAGGGGTTATCGGTGACTTTTTGGTTGTTTTCTGGCTTTCATTTTAAATGACATTATTTTTGTTTCGTTGACATACACAATAAAAGTTATATCACTTCCAATTATAAATTTGCGTTCAAGAAACTATATTTGAAATTTAACAAAAAGGTACTTCTATAAACATTATCACCGACTACCTACCGATTAATGTTTACTATAAACACTCACATACATGTATAAGTATATGTATATGTAAATACATATGTTTATGTTTTTAATATATGGAAATATTCATAATTTTTCAAATTGTTGCTATCAACTTGAGTGGGAAAAAATATACAATACACATAGAATGTTCTATTTTACGAATTTAATTTGTCAACTTTGGGAAAAAGTTGTTAAGGCATGATAGAATAAGTTCACTTCTGTCATAATACGCATCAAACTTTGTGTTTTCTTTGTATTTTATTTTTTATTTTCTTGTTTCTTTCTATTTCTATAAAGATATTGAGAAAACAATAAAAATAATAAAACAAAATTGGACTAAGGCTAAGAGAAAATGTAATTTAATTTATATTCAGTCAGATAATATATATTTCAGTTCCAAAAATATTATATATTATATATAACAATTATACCTTTATATAACGATAAGACATTATAAAAATAGATTTACTAATAATTTCACATGCCAACCATAAATTCAATCATAAAACAATTCTTTGGATTTTATTTTCTATTATATATTTCATCACTGGCTTAAAGGCTTTTAACAATAACTTTTCTTATCGAATATAGACAACTACTAACTTTATCTTTGGGAATTACAAAATGAAATAAAAATCACATTTAAAATATATTTGTGTGTTGATAAATTTCTTTTAATACTTCTTATAACCTCATCAGAAATAGAAAGAAATAAATGAAAAATAAAAAAGTCTAAATTCCAACAAAATTCCAAATAAAAGAAGTAAAAAAAATGTTTCGTTTGACTTTGGATTTTCTTTAAAGAGAAAAAAAGTAAATGATTTCTGTGTAATTCTATATTTTTCTCATCCCAAATGTAATCTCTAACTAGCTCGAGAAACCCACCACTACCGCACAATCCAAGAAGAAAGTAAAAAAATTCAATTTAATATCTAAAAAAGAATATAAGAGAAATATTTAAGTAAATAGACGTTGGTTTGCTTTTATTCCATCAATCCATTATTAAATTATTCATCTATAGATCGTATATCAATGGGAGATAAGACGACGTTAAGTGAAATATTAGCGTTATAAATGATGAATAACGTTGAGTTTTTGATAAATGAGAAAAATTAATGAAAACGTGATAAAATGCTTTTCACGCTCAATTTCTATATATTTAAACGTCTATATACACATATATACTGAAATAAGATATTAAAGAGAAAAAAGTACGACAAAAATAATCATATGTATAATTTAAGAAGTTAGGTTATTAAAAAACTTACATAATAACAAACACAACATGACAATTAAATTTTTATTAGTATTATGTAATCATTTTTGTGTAACATATTATATACACTTTTTACAGTCATCTAGTATAATATGTAATGACGTTTTTTCTTTTGATGAATTAGGTAGAACAGTAATTTTTATTTTATGTATGCAAGTAGGTGCATACCTCAAGTTAATCCTTTATTTTAGTTTCAAAGGTAATTAAAAGACTTTAAAAGAGAAGACTTGCATAAGAGAAACAATAGTAATACTCATAATATAACGATGCAACCATTTGTTCCTATATATTATATATACATATATAATTCTCATTTTAAAGATTTTTCAACATTCAAATTCAACATACATAAAATATAAAACATTAAAAAGTTTATTATTCTAATTGCGTATCTTTCAAGGTACACGAACATCACGATTATAAAACATTTTCAATTGTCAATTTTCTCATCCCTTTTGTTTTTTTCTGTTCTTTTGTTTCTTTTTTTTTGCCAAGGCAACAAGAACGAAATTTCATCAAAAAAAACGATAAAAGAAAAGAGAAAAGGAAGATAACAATTTCAATTTGCCCAAACACTCAGTCAAAGTCAAAGGGAAACAAATTTTGTATTCCAACCGGATGTAAATGCTGATTATATGCATTATGAAATAATGGGCAGGGCAAACAGTAGAAAGGTTGTACAAAAAAAAACAAAAAAATTAAGTCAAAATAGGAGAAGTGCGGAAAAATTATGTTATATATATATATATATATATATATATATATATATATATATATATATATATATATTACACTATATTAACAGTAGAGTGAGAAACACGTTTAAAATAGAATTAATCCGATTACAAAGAGGAAATAAAACAACAGAAGTAGAATATCAACAACAATATTAAAAATTCATAAGCACCAGGAATTGTAAAATTTTTCATAAATTTTACTTACAAATTTAAATGCATTAAAATTAATTTAAACTTCAGTTGAGATACTTCTAAATATAATACTAGTATATGCATATATAATTTGCATAGTATTAGACGATATACTTATATATTATACGCCATTTAAATCATTTGTATCTATAGAAGTCGAAATACCATCCTTTTATTTTAAAGAATTTTCCCGAATAGACCTACTCCTCTATAACCATAAATACTCTTAATAAATTAATTCATCGTTTAGTGATAGTGCTAAATAATAATAATCACTATAAACTCATGTATAAATTGAATGGACTTTATACCTTTGGAAATAATTGATAGCAAAAACAACATATCACTATTTTCTTTATTGGATAAACTAATGGTTCAATTGTTTTTTTTAAGCCACCGTTCTCATATAAAATTTTAAATAAATGTTCTATCATTTGTATCTATTCTTTCCACTGAATTATGAAACAAGTGATTTTATATTTTAGTTTAATTATGGTTTTTTTCCGTAATCCTCAAAACAAACACTCAAATACAAGGTAATAAGGACGAAAAATCAGAAATATATAAACATTTATTTGCATAATACATTGCATAAAAATTTGTGCGGAAATCAAAATCATAATCTTCTATATATCTAGCCGTGTCACCGCTTTACTTACTAATACATACAAGGCTCATCGTGGGCCGATATTCTTATTTTCTGAGATAATAATAAAAAGAACATTTGGGGGAAAAAAATTCAAATTTAGTTAAATTCATTAAATTATAATGATATATATATTGTACATATATAAATTATGAAAAAAATTTATTTTATTCTTAAACAATAATAAATAGAGGAACATAAAATAAGAAACTAAAAAAAAATCACAATTTCCTTTAAGAAAAAAAACTAAAGGGTTTTTCTTTGAAATGGATTAATTTCTCATGTTGTAGAAATTCTCATTTAGTCCAAAATAGTTTAAAGCAAATTTCACAAATTAAATCTGGCGTTTCATGTCTTCTCATATGACTTTTAAAGTTCGATTGTTGTAAAATTGTTTGAAACAAATGTTACATTGCAATTCCATTGTTTCTAGATAAAAAGTGATTTAATTATTTACTTATGCTTTTCTTAATATATAGAAAGTTGTGCACAAAATCCAACTCCGACTCAAAAATATACAAAATACTTATACCATCGACACACCAAAAGATTATCGGGATGTTAAATATCAAAATGGTGGATTATAACCTAGTAGGTAGACACACCAATATCGATTGTTATTGTTGATATATTTATTTATTTATTATTATTGTTATTATTACTATCATCATTATTATTATCATTTTGTAGACATTTAAAAAAAATTTTGCACCAAATTTCAAAAATTATTCTGCTAATATATTTAATCCTACTTAAAATGCTTCGTCGAATTTTATGCGATAGTATTGTCATTTAATATAATAAAAAAAAATTATATGGGGGTGCTCCACCACGTGTTCCGATCCCCTCTAAAATCAATATGGCTCTATGATGGACCAATAAAATACTAATCCCAAAATTTCATTCCAATCAGTTGTTGCAATCCTCGGGAATCTGATTTTTTCCAAAACAATTGTATAGGGGGTGCTCCACCCCGTGCCCCGATCCCCCCTTAAATCAATATGGGTCTATGATGGACCAATATTTGAGGAGCCGTTTTCCAAAACCGTTTGACTCAAAAAAATCGAAAAATGAGGTATAAATATCATTTTGAACGTATTTGAATATAATAGTTAAGAAAATGAGGTCCAAAACCGTTTAAAATGGGTGTAAAAATTGTGTTTTTTTCCAAAACCGTGCATCTCTATTAAAATATATTTTCCAATACCGGTTTTATAAAATATTATTTCCAAAACCGGTTTATCTTTGACGTATCTTTAGTTTTGATTTAGAATGCAAACAAATTAGACGTGTTTTCAATAATATTTTTATAGTTCTGAAATTTAAGAAGGTATATTGTATGTATACAGAAGCTTTATATTTTAATATTTTGATATTAGCTAATTACAAATTAGACAATCATAAAATGGATGTAAGCGACATAGAAATAAATGACGAATTTACGGAAAACCAGAGGTATCAATACAACCTAGAAGAAAAACATCCCGCCAAATGGAAGAAAAATATTAAAAAAGCTGAAAAGAAGGAAAAACGAGCTAGAGGTATGAAGGTTTCATGTTTACACAATGAAACAAGTAAATGTAAAATTAGAACTGTGCAAATCGATGATCTTCAAAATTTCCATGACAACTTTTGGAAATGTGACGGAATAATACAAGAGAGGTTATTTATTTATTATAACCTAACACCGAAATCAACGAAAACATCAAAACAAAGAAGAAGTTATACATGTTACAGCATACCTCAAGCAATTGGACCAGTTAATATATGTCAAAAGAGCTTTTTATCTGTGTTAGGTATCACACAACATAAAATTCATCTTGCGGCTAAGTCAAAAATTAATAGTAAACAATTAGAAACCGTAATGCTGAAAAACTTCGAAATAAAATAATTCAGCATATTAAAAGTTTTAAATGTAAAGAGAGGCACTAGGATGAAATTTTATCTAAATTTGGTACTCTTTATAAACTATTTGCTAATGTTACAATGGACGATTGGCAAGGCGTATCCAAGAATAAAATAAGAATTAAGAAAACTTTTAAAATATTCGATTCAAAAGTCTTGCGTTTTGCCTCTCAATCTAAATTTATTGAATTTTCTGAAACGTATTCCGGTGCTAAAACGAAGCATTTATTACTTAAAAAGGGATATCGTTTTTTGACTGTAGCAAATCGTTTACTTTAAAAAAAAAAAGGAAGTCACATTAAGTCAGCAAAAATAAAATATGTTCGAAAGCTTTTACTTTTCATGGGACTTGTTGCTGAAAATATTCCTTATTTTCAACAACTCTTCTGTTCCCAACTGCTCATTGATGTGTTTTGAATCCCATTTAAATGTAATCAATGATGTGTTTATTAATAACCAAGAAGATGAATTATTAATTGTCGGTGACTCTAATTTACCTCAATGTTTTAATTTATCTAAAAGTAACTCTAATTCATCAACTTCTAAATTATTAATTAGTACCATTGAATTATGCGATTTAAAGCAATTTAATTCATAATAATAAGCAATAACATTAATAATATAATTGTTAGTAAATCAGATGATCCATTAACTATATTGGATCCTCATCATCCCGCTCTTAATATTAAATTTAATTTCATAAATATTAAAATTACCAAAAATGTTTTTATGAATAAATTAAAAATAAGAAATTATTTTAAAGCTGATTATAATATCATTTGCAATGAATTAAATTCAATTGACTGGATCAGTAACTTCAATATAAGAAACAGCTTAGACTTTAATATTGGACTATTTAATGATTTAGTCAATAATATTATTAAAAAACATGTTCCATTAAAAAGATCTAATCTTAATACTTTTCCAAAATGGTTTTCAAAAGAGTCTATTAAATTATTTAAACAAAAAAAGAATTTTAAAAATAAGTATGAAATCTATAAAAATGCACTAGACTTTAATCTCTTTACTAATTACAGAAGAAAATTAAAAAAAAGTATTAGAATATTGATGCAATTGAACTGAACTTAGGTAAACATAATAATGAAATCCAAAACGGCAAAATTACCAACAGCAATTTAAAAGATATCTGGAATTTTGTAAACAACAACAAAAAAGGCGAAAATAAAAATATACCTGATCATGTCAATTATAAAAATCATATTGCTAAAAATCCAAATGAAATTGTTAATGCATTCGCAGACTTTTTTGAGTCAGTATACACAACAGATGACTTTAATGAAAATTAATATTCTAAACTAAATACCCTACATACTGATGATCAAAGTTTATTATCATTTAAAAAAATTGACGTATAATATTCCGGCAATATTCTATATAAATTGTTCCACAGCTCTTGCTTTACCAATTTCGTTAATTTATCAAAAATCAATTAATAGTGGGGTTTTTCCTGTTAAATGGAATTCCTCTTTTCTTGTACCTATTTTTAAAAAAGGTTCATCAAGTATGGTTGAAAATTATAGAGGGATAGCCAAATATTCTTGAATTGCTAAAGTTTTTGAGAACATTGTGTCAGATCATATTATTAAACATTTCACACCAAAAATTATCCAGCAATAACATGGCTTTGTTTGTAAGAAATCGGTTACCACACTGAGAAAAAAAACACATATTAATTTTAATATTTCCACTTTTAATTTTTAAAATGTGTCCTCAAGTATTAATTTAATATTGAAAAGATTTATTTCAAATTCGAAAACTGTTAATTTAAAAGGGGCCAACTTTAAACCATCAACTTTAAACCATCAAAATGTTTACATATTAAAATAATAACATAGTACATTTTAAATTGTAATTTCATGTACGAATATGCACGATTAATGTTCGTATCATCAACTCCGATTGCCATCATTGTATCGTGGTCAGCCATGGCCGCCATTATTTGATAAAAATGCCGATTTTATTTTAGATTTCTTTTTTCGTAATTTTACAGATATTTGACAATAAATATTAAGAAATTTTGTAATAATTCTTAATTTTAACTAATCCGCGATACTATAAAATAAATTTTTTATGATATTTTTCTCTAATTATGAAATATCAAGGGGGATCGGGGGACGGGGTGGAGCACCCCCCATACAAATTTTTAAGAAAATACAGTTTTTTAAGAACATGTGAACGGATTGCAATGAAATTTTGGGATTAGTATTTTTTTGGTACATCATAGAACCATATTGATTTTAGGGGGGATCGGGGCACGGTGTGAAGCACCCCCATACACATTTTTTGGAAAATACAGTTTTTTAAGAACATGTGAACGGATTGCAATGAAATTTTGGTATTAGTATTTTATTGTTCCATCATAGATCCATATTAATTTTAGGGGGGATCGGGGGACGGGGTGGAGCACCCCCCATACAATTTTTTTGGAAAATACAGTTTTTTAAGAACATGTGAACGGATTGCAATGAAATTTTGGGATTAGTATTTTATTGGTCCATCATAGAACCATATTGATTTTAAGGGGGATCGGAACACGTGGTGGAGCACCCCCATTTAATTTTTTTTTATTATATTAAATGACAATACTATCGCATAAATTTCGACGAAGCATACAGCCATACTTGCCTGTCGTTTTTCTTGATGTCGTCTTTCTTTTGCTTCTTCAGAGTTCATACGACCCTCAATCAGTTGTTATTTGAGGAGCCGTTTTCCAAAACCGTTTGACTCAAAAAAATCGAAAAATGAGGTATAAATATCATTTTGAACGTATTTGAATATAATAGTTAAGAAAATGAGGTCCAAAACCGTTTAAAATGGGTGTAAAAATTGTGTTTTTTTCCAAAACCGTGCATCTCTATTAAAATATATTTTCCAATACCGGTTTTATAAAATATTATTTCCAAAACCGGTTTATCTTTGACGTATCTTTAGTTTTGATTTAGAATGCAAACAAATTAGACGTGTTTTCAATAATATTTTTATAGTTCTGAAATTTAAGAAGGTATATTGTATGTATACAGAAGCTTTATATTTTAATATTTTGATATTAGCTAATTACAAATTAGACAATCATAAAATGGATGTAAGCGACATAGAAATAAATGACGAATTTACGGAAAACCAGAGGTATCAATACAACCTAGAAGAAAAACATCCCGCCAAATGGAAGAAAAATATTAAAAAAGCTGAAAAGAAGGAAAAACGAGCTAGAGGTATGAAGGTTTCATGTTTACACAATGAAACAAGTAAATGTAAAATTAGAACTGTGCAAATCGATGATCTTCAAAATTTCCATGACAACTTTTGGAAATGTGACGGAATAATACAAGAGAGGTTATTTATTTATTATAACCTAACACCGAAATCAACGAAAACATCAAAACAAAGAAGAAGTTATACATGTTACAGCATACCTCAAGCAATTGGACCAGTTAATATATGTCAAAAGAGCTTTTTATCTGTGTTAGGTATCACACAACATAAAATTCATCTTGCGGCTAAGTCAAAAATTAATAGTAAACAATTAGAAACCGTAATGCTGAAAAACTTCGAAATAAAATAATTCAGCATATTAAAAGTTTTAAATGTAAAGAGAGGCACTAGGATGAAATTTTATCTAAATTTGGTACTCTTTATAAACTATTTGCTAATGTTACAATGTACGATTGGCAAGGCGTATCCAAGAATAAAATAAGAATTAAGAAAACTTTTAAAATATTCGATTCAAAAGTCTTGCGTTTTGCCTCTCAATCTAAATTTATTGAATTTTCTGAAACGTATTCCGGTGCTAAAACGAAGCATTTATTACTTAAAAAGGGATATCGTTTTTTGACTGTAGCAAATCGTTTACTTTTAAAAAAAAAAGGAAGTCACATTAAGTCAGCAAAAATAAAATATGTTCGAAAGCTTTTACTTTTCATGGGACTTGTTGCTGAAAATATTCCTTATTTTCAACAACTCTTCTGTTCCCAACTGCTCATTGATGTGTTTTGAATCCCATTTAAATGTAATCAATGATGTGTTTATTAATAACCAAGAAGATGAATTATTAATTGTCGGTGACTCTAATTTACCTCAATGTTTTAATTTATCTAAAAGTAACTCTAATTCATCAACTTCTAAATTATTAATTAGTACCATTGAATTATGCGATTTAAAGCAATTTAATTCATAATAATAAGCAATAACATTAATAATATAATTGTTAGTAAATCAGATGATCCATTAACTATATTGGATCCTCATCATCCCGCTCTTAATATTAAATTTAATTTCATAAATATTAAAATTACCAAAAATGTTTTTATGAATAAATTAAAAATAAGAAATTATTTTAAAGCTGATTATAATATCATTTGCAATGAATTAAATTCAATTGACTGGATCAGTAACTTCAATATAAGAAACAGCTTAGACTTTAATATTGGACTATTTAATGATTTAGTCAATAATATTATTAAAAAACATGTTCCATTAAAAAGATCTAATCTTAATACTTTTCCAAAATGGTTTTCAAAAGAGTCTATTAAATTATTTAAACAAAAAAAGAATTTTAAAAATAAGTATGAAATCTATAAAAATGCACTAGACTTTAATCTCTTTACTAATTACAGAAGAAAATTAAAAAAAAGTATTAGAATATTGATGCAATTGAACTGAACTTAGGTAAACATAATAATGAAATCCAAAACGGCAAAATTACCAACAGCAATTTAAAAGATATCTGGAATTTTGTAAACAACAACAAAAAAGGCGAAAATAAAAATATACCTGATCATGTCAATTATAAAAATCATATTGCTAAAAATCCAAATGAAATTGTTAATGCATTCGCAGACTTTTTTGAGTCAGTATACACAACAGATGACTTTAATGAAAATTAAAATTCTAAACTAAATACCCTACATACTGATGATCAAAGTTTATTATCATTTATAAAAATTGACGTATAATATTCCGGCAATATTCTATATAAATTGTTCCACAGCTCTTGCTTTACCAATTTCGTTAATTTATCAAAAATCAATTAATAGTGGGGTTTTTCCTGTTAAATGGAATTCCTCTTTTCTTGTACCTATTTTTAAAAAAGGTTCATCAAGTATGGTTGAAAATTATAGAGGGATAGCCAAATATTCTTGAATTGCTAAAGTTTTTGAGAACATTGTGTCAGATCATATTATTAAACATTTCACACCAAAAATTATCCAGCAATAACATGGCTTTGTTTGTAAGAAATCGGTTACCACACTGAGAAAAAAAACACATATTAATTTTAATATTTCCACTTTTAATTTTTAAAATGTGTCCTCAAGTATTAATTTAATATTGAAAAGATTTATTTCAAATTCGAAAACTGTTAATTTAAAAGGGGCCAACTTTAAACCATCAACTTTAAACCATCAAAATGTTTACATATTAAAATAATAACATAGTACATTTTAAATTGTAATTTCATGTACGAATATGCACGATTAATGTTCGTATCATCAACTCCGATTGCCATCATTGTATCGTGGTCAGCCATGGCCGCCATTATTTGATAAAAATGCCGATTTTATTTTAGATTTCTTTTTTCGTAATTTTACAGATATTTGACAATAAATATTAAGAAATTTTGTAATAATTCTTAATTTTAACTAATCCGCGATACTATAAAATAAATTTTTTATGATATTTTTCTCTAATTATGAAATATCAAGGGGGATCGGGGGACGGGGTGGAGCACCCCCCATACAAATTTTTAAGAAAATACAGTTTTTTAAGAACATGTGAACGGATTGCAATGAAATTTTGGGATTAGTATTTTTTTGGTACATCATAGAACCATATTGATTTTAGGGGGGATCGGGGCACGGTGTGAAGCACCCCCATACACATTTTTTGGAAAATACAGTTTTTTAAGAACATGTGAACGGATTGCAATGAAATTTTGGGATTAGTATTTTATTGTTCCATCATAGAACCATATTAATTTTAGGGGGGATCGGGGGACGGGGTGAAGCACCCCCCATACAAATTTTTTGGAAAATACAGTTTTTTAAGAACATGTGAACGGATTGCAATGAAATTTTGGTATTAGTATTTTATTGTTCCATCATAGATCCATATTAATTTTAGGGGGGATCGGGGGACGGGGTGGAGCACCCCCCATACAATTTTTTTGGAAAATACAGTTTTTTAAGAACATGTGAACGGATTGCAATGAAATTTTGGGATTAGTATTTTATTGGTCCATCATAGAACCATATTGATTTTAAGGGGGATCGGAACACGTGGTGGAGCACCCCCATTTAATTTTTTTTTATTATATTAAATGACAATACTATCGCATAAATTTCGACGAAGCATACAGCCATACTTGCCTGTCGTTTTTCTTGATGTCGTCTTTCTTTTGCTTCTTCAGAGTTCATACGACCCTCAATCAGTTGTTATTTGAGGAGCCGTTTTCCAAAACCGTTTGACTCAAAAAAATCGAAAAATGAGGTATAAATATCATTTTGAACGTATTTGAATATAATAGTTAAGAAAATGAGGTCCAAAACCGTTTAAAATGGGTGTAAAAATTGTGTTTTTTTCCAAAACCGTGCATCTCTATTAAAATATATTTTCCAATACCGGTTTTATAAAATATTATTTCCAAAACCGGTTTATCTTTGACGTATCTTTAGTTTTGATTTAGAATGCAAACAAATTAGACGTGTTTTCAATAATATTTTTATAGTTCTGAAATTTAAGAAGGTATATTGTATGTATACAGAAGCTTTATATTTTAATATTTTGATATTAGCTAATTACAAATTAGACAATCATAAAATGGATGTAAGCGACATAGAAATAAATGACGAATTTACGGAAAACCAGAGGTATCAATACAACCTAGAAGAAAAACATCCCGCCAAATGGAAGAGAAATATTAAAAAAGCTGAAAAGAAGGAAAAACGAGCTAGAGGTATGAAGGTTTCATGTTTACACAATGAAACAAGTAAATGTAAAATTAGAACTGTGCAAATCGATGATCTTCAAAATTTCCATGACAACTTTTGGAAATGTGACGGAATAATACAAGAGAGGTTATTTATTTATTATAACCTAACACCGAAATCAACGAAAACATCAAAACAAAGAAGAAGTTATACATGTTACAGCATACCTCAAGCAATTGGACCAGTTAATATATGTCAAAAGAGCTTTTTATCTGTGTTAGGTATCACACAACATAAAATTCATCTTGCGGCTAAGTCAAAAATTAATAGTAAACAATTAGAAACCGTAATGCTGAAAAACTTCGAAATAAAATAATTCAGCATATTAAAAGTTTTAAATGTAAAGAGAGGCACTAGGATGAAATTTTATCTAAATTTGGTACTCTTTATAAACTATTTGCTAATGTTACAATGTACGATTGGCAAGGCGTATCCAAGAATAAAATAAGAATTAAGAAAACTTTTAAAATATTCGATTCAAAAGTCTTGCGTTTTGCCTCTCAATCTAAATTTATTGAATTTTCTGAAACGTATTCCGGTGCTAAAACGAAGCATTTATTACTTAAAAAGGGATATCGTTTTTTGACTGTAGCAAATCGTTTACTTTTAAAAAAAAAAGGAAGTCACATTAAGTCAGCAAAAATAAAATATGTTCGAAAGCTTTTACTTTTCATGGGACTTGTTGCTGAAAATATTCCTTATTTTCAACAACTCTTCTGTTCCCAACTGCTCATTGATGTGTTTTGAATCCCATTTAAATGTAATCAATGATGTGTTTATTAATAACCAAGAAGATGAATTATTAATTGTCGGTGACTCTAATTTACCTCAATGTTTTAATTTATCTAAAAGTAACTCTAATTCATCAACTTCTAAATTATTAATTAGTACCATTGAATTATGCGATTTAAAGCAATTTAATTCATAATAATAAGCAATAACATTAATAATATAATTGTTAGTAAATCAGATGATCCATTAACTATATTGGATCCTCATCATCCCGCTCTTAATATTAAATTTCAATTCATTTGCAATGAATTAAATTCAATTGACTGGATCAGTAACTTCAATATAAGAAACAGCTTAGACTTTAATATTGGACTATTTAATGATTTAGTCAATAATATTATTAAAAAACATGTTCCATTAAAAAGATCTAATCTTAATACTTTTCCAAAATGGTTTTCAAAAGAGTCTATTAAATTATTTAAACAAAAAAAGAATTTTAAAAATAAGTATGAAATCTATAAAAATGCACTAGACTTTAATCTCTTTACTAATTACAGAAGAAAATTAAAAAAAAGTATTAGAATATTGATGCAATTGAACTGAACTTAGGTAAACATAATAATGAAATCCAAAACGGCAAAATTACCAACAGCAATTTAAAAGATATCTGGAATTTTGTAAACAACAACAAAAAAGGCGAAAATAAAAATATACCTGATCATGTCAATTATAAAAATCATATTGCTAAAAATCCAAATGAAATTGTTAATGCATTCGCAGACTTTTTTGAGTCAGTATACACAACAGATGACTTTAATGAAAATTAATATTCTAAACTAAATACCCTACATACTGATGATCAAAGTTTATTATCATTTAAAAAAATTGACGTATAATATTCCGGCAATATTCTATATAAATTGTTCCACAGCTCTTGCTTTACCAATTTCGTTAATTTATCAAAAATCAATTAATAGTGGGGTTTTTCCTGTTAAATGGAATTCCTCTTTTCTTGTACCTATTTTTAAAAAAGGTTCATCAAGTATGGTTGAAAATTATAGAGGGATAGCCAAATATTCTTGAATTGCTAAAGTTTTTGAGAACATTGTGTCAGATCATATTATTAAACATTTCACACCAAAAATTATCCAGCAATAACATGGCTTTGTTTGTAAGAAATCGGTTACCACACTGAGAAAAAAAACACATATTAATTTTAATATTTCCACTTTTAATTTTTAAAATGTGTCCTCAAGTATTAATTTAATATTGAAAAGATTTATTTCAAATTCGAAAACTGTTAATTTAAAAGGGGCCAACTTTAAACCATCAACTTTAAACCATCAAAATGTTTACATATTAAAATAATAACATAGTACATTTTAAATTGTAATTTCATGTACGAATATGCACGATTAATGTTCGTATCATCAACTCCGATTGCCATCATTGTATCGTGGTCAGCCATGGCCGCCATTATTTGATAAAAATGCCGATTTTATTTTAGATTTCTTTTTTCGTAATTTTACAGATATTTGACAATAAATATTAAGAAATTTTGTAATAATTCTTAATTTTAACTAATCCGCGATACTATAAAATAAATTTTTTATGATATTTTTCTCTAATTATGAAATATCAAAAAATTAATTTAAAAATTTATTCCCTAAATAATTAAAATCGTCGAGGATTTTTAATATTTTTCGAAGTAGGATCTCATATATTACAATAAATATGGAATGGCATTAAAAAATTCATTCTGAAAACTTATACAAATTATAATAAAATGTCGTAATTATTTTATTTAATATTTATGTATCCATTATATTATTACTTCAGACCTTATTATTCATTATTCATTATAATGAAAATAGCGACATCACTTTTTACATTTATATTATTTGGACTTTGAAAAACCCGTTTGCGCCATCTATTTTATTTAAGTATATCTCACTTTTAAAATGTGTTACATATTAAAATACCGTGCGTAAAATAATATGTAATTGCGATATTAATTTAATATTGGACATTTTAAAAATAAGCATTTTAAAAATAAGCTGTATATTGAACGCTAATTTAACAGTTTTTAAGAGTTGACCAAAATTAAACCTTAAAAACTATTAATATAACTTTTTTTTTCTCAGTGCACTAATCTTAAAAATCCTTATTCACTTTATTCACATTTTTTAAAAGAGGTTCATGAGTCAATGATTTAGGGGTTACTTTTTCGTCAAATTTTGTCATTTAGTAAACATATTGATAAAATTTCAAACAAAGCATTTGGTTTATTAGGATTCATACTACGAATTGGTAAAGACTTAAAACTATGTTACTATTATACAATGCCCTAATAAGAAGCCAATTAGAATACTGTTCACAGATATGAAATCCAACGTACTTAACTCAAATAAATGAAATAGAAAGGATTCAAAAAATTTTCATCAGAACAATGTTTATTCGTGGTATATTTTACCTAAATCAATTAAAATAAATAAAGATAACTACCGGAACCAAATGAAACAATGTAGTTATACTAAATCATTGAGTTTAATTAACTATAAAAGATAAACATATCGGCGTGATTTTAGTGATCTAATTTTCAATTACAAAATGTTTAATAACTTAATTAATAATTCTTCTTTTATAAATAAATTCATAATAAATATACCTAATCGTCCTATAAGATTAGTAAGTGGTATTAGATATTTTGTTGAAATTCCTTATAAAACAAACTTAGGTTACAATTCATAGATTAATAAGAGACCTCGTCATATTTTTACAAAATATATTACAGAGAAATTGAATACATCGGAGCATTTGTCTAATTGCATCAATATCGTCTAATTCGTTCTTGCGTTTATATTTATCATTTGTAGTTTGTTGTTAAGTTTTATTCTTTCTGGATGTTTTTACTTGTAATTTGCTTAAATTTAATTTATATACCTAATTTTTATCATTATATTATTTTTAGTTGGTTAGTTATTTTTCTGTAGGTTTATATAAGTATTTTTAATTTATTCTAGTTTTATTTCATATTATAAAAAAAAAAAAAGAAATAAAAATAGTGTATTCATTGATTGGAAGGTAACTTCTGTTTGTTTACCAGTTATAAATAAATAAGTAATATCAGCTATGAAAATGATGAAAACAACGAAGACGATGATGCAGAAATATCATTTTTAAACGAGCACTTGTTTTAGAAAATGTACTTTCTGTGATGAATTATTTAAAAGAAATTGTTTCCAAAATCGGGTCATTTGTGTATTTATTATTGGTAATTTAGAATCTAATTTGCACTATACTACTACTTATAGTTTTATTTGAACGAAATAATATTTCAACAAAATTATTATCTGATACATCATTAAACCCTAACATTTGTAATTGTTTTTCGGTTGTTTTAAACGGTTTTGGAAAACAGCTCTTCATTTGTTCTTCATTCTATGAAAAAAAAATTAAAAATGAATTTTTATGATTTAAAAAACTTTTCACTTACGTTTTTGTTGTCATTTTACAATTAATAAAATCAGCTGTGTTAATGAACGGTATTCACTTCCTCTCTTCTTCTCTTTTTTCTTATTAGCTATTTAAGATTCTTTTATATGAACCTCTACTTTTCTTTTTTATATTTACACTGAAACCGCAATATAGTTAACTACTTAACGTGTAGACTTTAGTTTAACTAACGTGTGGGTCTCCAAATTTCAATCAAATATATTCTTTTTAATCTTTATTATTAAATTTTTGACTTATATTTATTATTAATAAATGATTTTAAGATTAAAATCACAATTTTTACATTTTTATTTTAATTGAATTGAATTTTATTTTATTTAATTAGAATAATTATATATTATTTATTTTTTGCGGGTCTTTGTTTTATTATTTTTTTGATCATTTTTATAGTTTAGTTATCTACCACTTGACTTTCAGAGCCCCAAAATCACTGAACTGAAATCTTTAGTTAAAGTTTTCGAACGTTAGTTCAAATAACAAAAATTCACTACCTAACCATTTTTCTAACGGAGAGGTGAGAAAGAGCGATACATTTTGAGGCGAAGCGGATAGAGAAAAAACATAACAAGTTAACTATTAAACGTACGTTAAATAATTAACTATATTGCGGTTTCAGTGTTAAAATCAGTTTTATTATTTTATATTTATTCACTGGCTGTGTGTAACTTGGTTAAAAACTAGTTAAAAGTTAAAATTTTGATAGCCAATGTTAAATTTTCGTCACATATTCACCTCAAGTTGGTTGTCAAAATTTCAACTAGCTTCGGGGCATGTTAAATTTTGACGTTGGAAGTTAAAAAATAATTTAAGTTCAATAACTTTAATAAACAAATATTTAAGTTCAATAAACTTAAAATTAACCCAATTTATTCAAAAAAAAAAAATCAAAAAAAAAAATAGAACTATTATTTTAATTGTAATTTTTCATTTACTATTAATATATAATTGTTTTTTTTTGGACTATATAATAATAAAAAATTAAAAAAAAAACAATTTGTTTTACTTATTTTAGTTTTTTATTTAATTAATTTAATTTAATAATAGATTTCTGGTAAACGATCATTAGATGAACAACTAATAAGATGTTTCATTTCATTTTTGAAGAAAATGAGCATCTTATGAACAATACTTTTAACTGTAAAACGACTCACTCCAATAAACGATGCTGTTACTCTATAACTCCAACCAGCACCCATCCAGTATAAGAAAACAATAAGTTCAAGTTCCAGAGACCATCCATGTCTTTTTTTGGGCAAAAACTCAATAATTTTATTGAAACTACCTAGACTAAGCCGTAAATGTTGTTTTGTTTTGCTTACATCTCCATTCAATATTAAACAAACATCATCAGATGTAGTTCTTAATCTGCAACATTCAATATCCTAAAACGAAACATATTTTTATCAAACATACATGTATTTAAGAGAAATACTACTTTTTCAAATCGTCTTCTGCGTAAAGTCAACTATCTGTTGTTATTAACTTTCTATGCAGCATAAAACACATCATTATCATTGGAAAATACTTTTTTTAAATTTTAGTCATTTTACGCGATTTACTTTTTCTATAAATTTAAACGTCAAATTTTTAACTAAGTTACACAGCTAAATCAAAATTTAATCACCAAAGTTAAATTTTTTTTCACCAATATTTTTTCACCTAATTTTAACTTATTTTTAAAATATTTTTAACCAAGTTACACACACCCACTGTGTTTATTTATTTTTCCACTATATATTCATTTTCTGATCTGTCAAATCTACATGAGTGAAGTATGCAACAACTTCCAATTTGTACCAACTGCTACGAACGAAATATAATTTTTTACGTTTGCAACATTTTTTCTATCGATTACAGAATAATTATCCCCGATAAATAGGTGATGTAGGATTGTTATTGTATTCCATATTAAATAAATATTATTCTGTTCTGTATAATATCTCAATAAAACATGGCTAATGTTTTTTGATTCTGCTATGATTCTTTAAAATAACAGAATCAAAATTTTGTATGAAAACTGTTCTTTGATTGTGCAGAATCGGCTATTCTATAGAATAGCTCCACCACTATATATAAAAAACGGAAGGAAAATTGAGGCAAAATCGAAAGCTTTTGTTTCTGCTTATATAGACTTACCTACACATGACACACAAACACATATGAAAACCAAGTACATTTATGTATTTTGATTTTATCGCTCGCGGTTTTTGATTGGGACCTTTTTTCTCTTATATCAATATGTGTAAAGATTAGGTTTGTAAGTCCAAATCTTTAGGTAATTTGTTGGCACAATTGTAATTCCACTGTATAGGGGCCAGAACCTTCTCTACAATTGCGCTGCTAATAATAACACTTTGATTGTTATTTTCAGACTAATTTTATTCTAAATAAATGTTGGTTTATATATACAAAAAATGATTACAAAGCATTTAAAAAGTAAGATTAATTAATTTCCCACAAAAATTCTTTTCACATATATTTTTATGCATAATTACATAATACATGAAATACTAAAAATATTAATATTTTAATATTATCTAAAAGTAATTCTTATGATATATTTTTATGCATAATAGCATAATACATCAATTCTAAAATATTATTATTATAAGATTATTTTAACAGAATAATATAATATAATATATATATAATATAATAATATTAATTTTATTCATAATTGCATAATACATGAATTCTTTAATATTATTATAATTGTCTTATCAAGTGTTGTACGTCATGGTGTGTGGCTTTCGGCAAGGTTTCTTGATCCTTTTGCTGTTGTATTGCAGTTTTGAGTTCTTCTACTTCTTTATCAATATTGAACTCCAGGATGGGTACACTAATGTTGTTTTCTTTCTGCTTATGGAACTCTTCAGTTAAGTTGGTTGAAGGTAGGAAGGAAGCGTTTAGTCCACTAGAATATGAATTGTACCCGGTTATTGTCACTGTTTTTCCTTTAAAGCTGCAATATGCTGCTATCTTAATTGTTCCACTATTTACAAGGGTAATAGTAAATATTTCTTTATTACATATTATATCCATGGTCTGGGCTTCTTCCAGGTAGTATATCCAGCTGTTATGGTGAGATAGCTGGATCCAAACATCAGCTGACTCTGAGGATCGTATCTGGCACATATTGGATATGCCTGAGGTATCTTTTAGCATTTCCATTTCGCATTTGCTGGCGTTCGAGTTCTGGTTATGTAACGGCCTCTTTTGTGTACATAATAGTTGTTGTGTCTTATCATGCTGGCAGGCTTTAATTTCTTCCATCTCTAGTGGGTAATATTGATCACGGTCTAAACTTACAATCAAATATTCTGAAGAGGGTACAATGAACACATGTTTCCCTTGATATGTAGTTTCCAATGAAATTAATTTGTACAGCTGGAATTCCTCTTTATTGATTAAAGGAATGTCGATAGTGAATATTATGTTGTGCTTCGTTATCCTTGTATTCACTAACATCAACTTGTATAGTTGAGTTAATTCGTTGTTGTCATGAATCGGTAAAGCGAGGCCAAACGGCAGATTTATCTGTATTAAATTTATCTGCCTTTTCAATTGTTCTGGTGTCAAAATGAATGGGTTAACCCGTCCATGGTGTGTATCCATAATGACGTCCAATAACATATCCTGAGTTCTTTGATATGATGAAAAAATTAAAAGACCCTGTATGCTTGCTGATAGAAATTCAAGTTTTGCTTCATTTTGTTCGGCTGTACTGGTTTGCTGCATTTGTAACTTTAATATTACGTTTTGGATTGTGTCGAATTGTTTTTGTATCATGTCTTCGCTCTTCTTCAAAATATTGTGTGTTGCTTCGACTATCAGCGTTTGGTTTTTAATTAATTGAAGAAGATGGTCTTCATTTTCTCTCGTTTGTTGAATCTGGTCTTCGTAATAGTCAGCTGAATCTTGGTCTAAAACGCCAAATAATGAGTTCATTACGTTTCCAACGCCATTAAATAAAGCCCTAGAGCTTCTATTTCGTGCTTTTTTTACATTATTAGTATTCTTTAATAATTCTTCTGCATGCTCGATCTCGTTTAATTTATGGATGAACTGTGATGAAATTATATCACACATGTTGGAGTCTACGCCTGTTTCATGTGACCTCTTGCAGAAACTGTTTATTTTTTGAACACATTGTCTGAATCCTTTAAGTTCTGCGTGATAGTTGTCCATGTTATAATAAACAACCAATTTCCATGCGTTGTTAATCCAATTCATTCTCCCAATTTCTTCGAAATAAATGGCCGGTGAAGATCTGAATGTTGTTATCTCGTACGGATCTTCTGGCCTTGCTTTCACTCCACCAATGGTGGCTAACGCTAACATTGTAATTATGAGCGCCGTTGAAAAGTTTTTATTGCTTTTTTTCTTTGATGGAAGTTCATCAAAATTCACGTCAATTGGTAGAGGACAAATTTTTGAGATTGGCCTTTTTAATATGTTGTTTCGGTTGCGCACAGTAACGACTCTTGTAATTCCGTCTTTACCAGCATGTGTGTCCTCGATTCTGGCAAGTGCCCATTGACAGGGTGAAAGTTGTTCATCTTTCAGAAGCACCATATTACCCTTGTTGATGCCCATTTTTTCTTCTTTCCACTTGTACCTCTGCTGTAATTGGGTTAAATATTCGGAGTTCCATGTCTTCCAGAAGCTTTGCTGCATCTGTTTGATTAGCTGCCATCTTGTGAGTCTCGTCATTTTGGTTTCAAGTAGATTTTCTGTTGGTGAATCAAGCAGAGGTCCCCCCACGAGAAAATGGCCTGGTGTCAGTACTTCAAAATCTTCGGGTTCTTCGCTTAATGTGCACAATGGTCTAGAATTTAAACATGCTTCTATTTGTACCAGCAATGTTGTCATCTCTTCAAAGGTGAGCGTTGTCTCTCCAATTACTCGTCTTAGGTGGTATTTTGTGGACTTCACGGCTGCTTCCCATAAACCTCCAAAGTGAGGTGAGCGTGGTGGTATAAAATGCCAAGTTACACCCTCATTTGCTATGAAGGCAGCACTATCCGTCGTCTGTTCTTTTATTGCCCTTTTAAATTCTTTTTCTTATTCACCTTTGGAACCTACGAAATTTGTTCCATTGTCGCTGTATATATGCTTCCATAGACCCCTTCTTCCGGTGAATCTTTTAAAAGCAGCCAAAAATCCTTGTGTTGTTAAATCAGTTACTGCTTCAAGGTATATTGCTTTTGTTGCTAGGCATACTTCCTCTTCATTTTGACATGCGTTACTGAATCGGACCTGCGTAGTCAATCCCCTGGTGAGTAAAGAGACGTGAAGGGGTTATTCTCGCCTCTGGTAGCATTCCCATTAATTGGTTGTTAGAATGTTGTTTGTATCGATGACACGTAACACACTTATGGAGAATGTAACGTACTGTGTTCTTTGCTTTAATTATCCAATACTGAGTTCGGATGTGGAGCAGGGTTAACTTAATTCCTCCGTGTAAAGTCATCTTATGGGCCAAGTTCACTATTAAAGCTGCTAATGGTGATTTATTCAATATAATTATAGGATGTTTTTCTCTGTACGAAAGATTGGACAGTTGCAGCCTACCACCGACTCGGATTATATTGTTACTGTCCAAAAATGGGTGCAAACTACTTAGCTTATTTTTTGTTGATACTTGTTTATTGGATTGAAGCTGTCTAATTTCATCAAAAAATTCAATTCTTTAAGATATTTTCAAGATAGTCATCATTGAATCACCTAATTCCTTTGCTGTCAAATTGGAAATTATTCTTTCAGCCTTTTGCAGTCTTGCGTTTTTGTAGAATCTTTGAATATACGCAACCACCCTTTTTAACTTTGTTAGTGATGAGAATTTTGAGAGTAAATTCAGAATTGTGTCGTTATCAGTAAACGTGGTGTGGATGATCTTTGTTGTTTTCGTTTCACTTAGTTTTAACTCTTGCACTATTTCGTTTTCCAACAATGTATTTGTGGGCCAATTTTCTTGAGATAAAGACAACCATTGTGGTCCATCCCACCAGATCGAGAGTGATCTGAGTATATCAGGTTCTATTCCTCTTGAGGCACAATCTGCAGGATTATCTTCTGTTCTAACGTGTCTCCATTGAGATGGTGGTAAATTCTCTTGAATTTTTATCACTCGGTTTGATAAAAAATTTTTCCATCTCCTTGGATCCCCTTTTATCCAAGCCAACGCTACTGATGAATCGGTCCAGGCATAGGTTGTTGTCGTTTTTAGATCTAAATCTCTTAATGTATTTTTTAGCAATCTTGACAGTAGTAAGGCTCCGCATAATTCTAGCCGTGGAATAGTTAATTTTGCTTTAATGGGTGACACCTTTGTTTTGGCTGCTAACAGATTTATTGTAACTTTGCCTTCATTGTCGATAATTCTGCTGTATACTGCTGCTGCATAAGCCGCTTCCGATGCATCACAAAATCCATGTAGCTCACTTCCCTTTTCTAGATGGGTTATTCCAATCCATCGTTTTATCTTAATTTGTTCTAATTGCATGAGTGTGTTTTTGTATTTGTTCCACTTGTTCTCCATTTCTCTCGGAACTTGTTTATCCCATTTTTACCCCGCTAGCCATAATTCCTGCAGTAGTATTTTTGCTTTAATTATTACAGGTGCTAGCCATCTAAGTGGATCAAATAATTTTGATGCATCTGATAATATTCTTCTCTTAGTTAAAGGTCCATTATCTGTTGGTAAATGAACTTTAAATGTGAAAGTATCTGAGCTTGGATTCCACAAAATACCCAGTGTTTTTACATTACTATCTTGCATAATCGGCAGATCTCCAAACTCTCTTAACTGTATTGGTATATTTTTTAATAAATCTTCGTGGTTGCTGGTCCATTTTCGTAAATTGAATCCACCACTATTCAACATTCTTAATAATTGGTTTTGCGCTGTTAAACTTTGCGCAATTGTGTCACTGCCTGACATGAGGTCATCCACATAGAAATCAGTTAATACTATTTTCGATGCTACTGGATACAATTTTTCTTCATCTTTGGCCAATTGTTGATGTGTCTTTACAGCCAGATATGTGTATGTCTTCAGCTTGTATTCTTTAATTGGTTCGTCAGGCGTTTTCCTCCAGAGAATTATTTGGTAATCTCGGTCTCTTGGGTCAATTTTTATTTGCCTAAACATTTTTTCAATATCGGCTGTATAGACGTACCGGTGTTTCCTCCATCTTATCAATATTGACATTAGATCCTGCTGAATTGTTGGACCCATCATGATATCGTTGAGATTTAAAACAGAACTAGTTTTTGCAGATGCATCGATAACTACCCTGAACTTCGTTGTTGTACTTGACTCTTTGATAACAGAGTGATGCGGTATGTAATAAGTGTAGTTTTTTGGTTGATCTGCTAACTCCATATGACCCAGAGTAATATATTCTTGCATGTAGTCTTCATAATGTTTTTTCAGCTCAGGATTTCTTATTAGTTTCTTTTCCATTTGGAGCAGTCTAGCTAAAGTTCTATTTCTAGAATAAATTCCATCATCATTGTTTTTAAATGGAATTCTGACTACGTATTTTCCATTTTCTTTTCGGACAACAGAATTTTTATAAAAATCTTCACAAATTTGTTCTTCTTTTGTGAATCTTTGTTCCTCGGGAAGTTCTTCTATTTCCCAAAATTTTCTTAATTGTTTTTCTATCTCTACTTGTGTCACCATGCTGATAGTGTTTTTCGTGGTGTTACACTCTGCCGTGTTTCCCAATATAACCCAACCTAGTTCTGTCTGCTGAGCCATTGGTTCATTTTTCTCTCCCTTAACGATTCTGTCTAGTATCACATCAGAATAGTGATCTGCTCCCAACAGGACATCTATTGGTCCTGTTTTATCGAAAGACAGATCTGCCCATAGAAGGTTCTGTAGATGTGCCCACTTCCATCCATTGAATGAATGCTCTGTTAGATGTTGTGTTAAAGTTTTTAACACAAGCGCCTTGATATTCATTGTAAACTTTAAGGAAAATCTTGGACTTATGTTTATGTTTACCACAGAATTAGATGTTCCCGCTGTAGTTGCACCGACACCAGATATTTGAACTTTCTTTGGTTGCCTAGTCAGCTGTAAGGGATTTGCTGCTGCTTCGGTTATAAAAGAAGCTTGTGAACCTGGATCGACGAGTAGCCTTAAAAATTGTTCTCTGCCATCAGCTGATGTTGCTGTGCCTAATATAACATTTGTAGGTGTTGTTATCTCAGACAGTAGATTCTGCACCTTATAGTTGACTTCGTTTTTTCTTGCTATGTGCCCCAGTGTTCTCTGTTGTCTGTTTACATTGCTGTTGGTAACTGTCTTATTTAGATGTAACAGTGTATGGTGTCTGTGTTGGCATTTTTTACAGCTGATATTTGCTTTGCAGTACAATGCCATATGTTCAGTTGAGAAACAGTAGGCACATAGGTTTTTTTCTATTATTAGACTGTTTCTTTGGCCTAATGACATTTCGAGAAAATGTTTGCATGCGTCTAATGTATGAGCTTCTCCGCAGTATACACATTTATTTTTTGAAACTACATGATAGTTTTTTAAATCATATGTGGGTTTGTTTGAAACTGGTGTTGGTCTTAAATTACTTGGCCAAGATTTCCAGTCCTGGTTCCGGGTCGTATTGATATTTCTGAGCTTATTGCTTTTACTGCTCAGAGCATCTAATGCTTGAAATCTTGACTCCAGGAATGTGAAAAAATCTTCTAAGTTCTGTATATCTTTTGGACTATGTAGGGAATGCTCGTATAACTTATGGCTCTCTTGATCCAGCTTTTTCACCATAATGTGTACTATTAATGCATCCCATGTACCTGTTGGTACACCAAGATTATTAATAGCGTGAAGACATTCTCTCATTGTGTCCAGCATTTGTCGCAGTCCAACAGCAGATTCTGTTGTTAATTCTGGTTGGCGCAGCAAAACATCTATTTGAGTTGATACTAGCTTTCTTTTGTTGTCGTATCTGCTAGTAAGCATATTCCAAGCGGCTGAATAATTCTCGTCAGAAATGTGCAAGTGCTTAATCATCTTTGCTGCATCTCCATGGACACATGTTTTTAAATACTGCATCTTCTGTGCGCAGCTCAATCCTTTGTTGTCGTGAATGAGCCTTTTGTAGATATCATTAAACGTAACCCATTCATGATATTGTCCAGTAAATTTTGGAATATCTAATACTGGTAGTTTAATGTCTGGAAATGCGTGTTGTTTAATATTGTTAATATTTTTATCATTCTGTACGTTGTAATTTCTTTCATCTATGCGCTCTTGTAGAGCGATGAATGTGTCATCACATAGATCTGATATTATTTCGTATAGTCTCGTTGTATGATATTGTTCTTTTTGTAGTTCTTTTTGATCAGCGTGAGACATTATAATGTCGTGTGTATCAGAAAGGTTATTGAATTTTTCTGAAAATATTTTTAACTTTTGTTTGTAATAGGCTAATGATTGTTCATCCCCCATATTAATTTGGATTTTTTGCAGCAAATTTCTTATTGTTTGAGCCCTAGCCATCTGCATGCGAAATCGCTGTTGTTGTTCCTCTGCTTTTTCATTATATGTGAAGCTGTCATTCTGCATTCTTTCTGTTGTTTCATCTATTTTAAAATCGTATTGATTTAATTTTAAATTCGAATTTGCTGCATTACTCCAGGCACCTTGTTGTTCTATCTTCTTTAGCTCGTTGTATTTTGATTTTAATTCCTCAAATTCTGCTTGATAATATGCATTCACGTTGTCATAATAATTCTTTTTCGTATATTGAGATTTATCGTAGTCTTCAATTTGTATTATTCTTGAGTGATTTTCGTGGAATTTATTCCACAGAACTTCTAACGTATCTAACAGTTTTTCCACCTCTTGTAACGTGATGGTTGCTATAACCTGTTTATAATCTACTAGTAAAGTTTTAATTCTACTAGTGGTATCATTTTGTTCAATTGTGATATTTGTTAGAATATCTTTTGGACCATTTCTGGATTCAATTAATAAAATCTTTTTGAATTCCAAATATAGTGCTTCTGTTCTATGGTGCTCGTCATTTGCAAAATACGGATGATTTGTGTTGTTAGGTTTAAAATACTCAGTCATTTGTAGATGACGAGTATTATATTCTTTCCATACATCCTCAAGCTTTTCTTTTTTATTCACGAAATACTGCGCTGTTTTTCTTGACTTGCCATCTTTGAAGAAATTTGTTTTAATTCTTTGTATTTCGTCTGCACATTTTTTTTGTTGTTTTACCTCATCCTCCATGTTGTTTTTTCTTTTTCTTGTTTGGTTTACTTTATAAGTTGTTCTTGTTGGTCGCGACCTTCTTTAATTCCGTTCTTTTTTTTTATTTCTTTATTTTAATGGAAATTAATGATTCTTAGTAATTCCGTCAAACGGCCAGAGTATTGCTCTGACTAAGATCAATAATTTTAGGTAGGTGAGTTGGAATTTATTTGTATTGTTGATTCCCAGTAATTCCATAAACGGCCAGAGTATTCCTCTGTCTGAGATCAAACAATTTTATTTAAAAATAATTGGATATATTTTTCTTAGTAATTCCAGCAAGCTGGCTCTAAGAAAATAATTTATGGTAGGAAATTTTGGATTGTTTTTTTTTTTTATTAACTCGGTCAGTTCTTGATGACTCGAAGTTCGTTTAGTTATTCTTGACTCGAAAAACTATATCCCATCGGTTGTTGGCTGCTGATAATTCGATGGACGCCTTTTCTTCTTAACTCATCGGTTGGCTGTTGTTAGCTCGATGGACGCCTGTTCTTCTTAGGCTCGAAGGACCATGTAAAGATTAGGTTTGTAAGTCCAAATCTTTAGGTAATTTGTTGGCACAATTGTAATTCCACTGTATAGGGGCCAGAACCTTCTCTACAATTGCGCTGCTAATAATAAACTTTGATTGTTGTTTTCAGACTAATTTTTTTCTAAATAAATTTTGGTTTATAGTATATACAAAAAATGATTACAAAGCATTTAAAAAGTAAGATTAATTAATTTCCCACAAAAATTCTTTTAACATATATTTTTATCCATGATGACGTCCAATAACATATCCTGAGTTCTTTGATATGATGAAACAATTAAAAGACCCTGTATGCTTGCTGATAGAAATTCAAGTTTTGCTTCATTTTGTTCGGCTGTACTGGTTTGCTGCATTTGTAACTTTAATATTACGTTTTGGATTGTGTCGAATTGTTTTTGTATCATGTCTTCGCTCTTCTTCAAAATATTGTGTGTTGCTTGTGTGATTGGCTTTGGCTAAGTTTATATATGATGAAAGAGTTGATGATATTTTTATCAGATGCGATTGCTACTGCTTTTTATTTTATTATTATAAAACCTGGAATTTATGTTATAAGGTTCTAACACATAAACTGGACATTAAAATTTAAGGGGTGTAAAAATAAAATAAAAACACAAAAAAATATATTATATAAATTTTTGTTACATAAAGTGATTTTTGTTATAAAAATTAAAAATTTTCACCCAAAGCAAAAAAAAACAAGAAAAAAATGAAAACAATAGATCGATTCATGAAACAGATGAAAATAATTTTTATATACAAATTTGGGTTTTTACTTTTTCCCTTGATTTTTTATTTGAAACACAACTTGATATTATATTTTGTTGTTCATATTTTCTTCTTAAAGAAAAACTTTCAACCAAAAAAAAAATAATTTATTCTTCCGGAAATAAGAAAAAAATGAAAGGGTGACGCAAAAACCTTTAACGGTCTTCGTCTGTTCCTAGGGATACTTCAACCTCATAAATCTTGAATCAAAGGAGGAAAAAAAATACAAAAAACTTCCGTACGCATTTTTTTATATTCTTTATCACCACCTCTTCTATTTATTTGTGATGGTGCCATATTTTGCCAGTGTGTGTATATATTTGTATGTTACACAATAAAGATTAAATTCAATATAAATACCTATAAGTACATTATATTTGTTAAACAAACTCATAGTTAGTGTTTTATTTAGCGCACATATATAAAAGAGTATTAAAGTTGTTCAGCTTATTAATAATTCAATTTATTAAAAATTAAATCTACTTAGAAAGTATTTTGTTGCATATAATAGCATAAAAAATTTATTTAAAAAAAAACATAGATAAAGTTTTTTATGATCTTTCTCTTTAACTGATGGTTTTTCCTATTTTCTTAAATATTTAGTAAGTTTATTTAAAATACTGACAGCAATAAATATTAGCACATTTATATAACATCCAAAATTTATTATCCAAAAAGATTAAGTAAGTATATTGCGGTATTTGCATTTTAATACGTGCTTTCAATTAGGTATACTTAATTTTGTTTTTGTTTCGTTTTTTTCTAAAAGTTCATGTCGTTTTTTACTTGTTCTTCATTTTTTTTTTTGTGCGGCTACAATTTTTTAAATCAAAAGTAAATTTTATTATGGTTTTCGTAAAATTAGGACATTTTTTGAACTTATTCATTTGCCAAAGTAAAAATAAAATCAAAAAATATACGGATTTAAAAAGGCATAAAAATATGGAGGAGTTCCTGCTTATTCAATTATATTTTCCCGGCAGTTCTGAGTTATAGAAAAAAGTATATTTTAGACGGAAACATACATATACAGAAAAAATTTTTGTTTTCAATGATTTGTTTTCCTTATTTTTCGATATAAATAAATTTTTATTTTCATTTTTATTTTCTCCCTCTTTATTTTATTTTTATTTTTTCTTCTTATAACTGATTAAGAGGTTAAATTTTTCATAAAAAATAACAAGAAAAATATATATCTATTAAAGAAGGAAGATATGAAGATAATAATGATATCCAACACATTGCAAATTACTTTAAAGCTCACCACGACAATATTTTAATCGAATAACTAGAATATCGTATTATGATTTATATAATATATATATAAAAGTTCAGAAATTCTTTGGAGTATGTTTTTTATAATTAATAGTAAATATTAAAACAAAGATTTCGATTACCTCTTAGATATCATATGTGATTCATATCACATTTTTTCTGTTTTATAATTGAACGAAAAGAAAAGAATAACTCATTGACAAACATCAAACGAAAAATAATTATAAATCAGCTTTCTTAATATCTCAACAAACTCAGATGAATATTCTGATCAGAGTGATGAATCGATTATTCCACAAGAGTAAAACAATATTTCAAAATTGAATTTTTTTTTTTAGATTTTACTATTTAGTTAAATTATATAAGTCGTGTTTTTTAATAAAATATTCTGCAAAATAACTTTCGAATTAAAAAACGCTCCGAAAATTCTGTATAGTGATTCTGTATAAATTGTAAAAGTTGGTAAACTTTACTTTAAACAAAGTTCATTGTTTTTGTTTTTGCATGAGATTCATTAAATATCAAGAATCTGTTGTTGTTCGACTCCAAGCTGTAAAGTTAGATAAGTCTGTTGTTGTTCGACCCAAAGTGGTATAAATATAACTCTTTTAATTTATAATTTACTTGTTATTTATTTTAATTTAAAATAATTACAACTTAATTATTTAGCTTTGGTAAGACCAGTCTAGATTGCCTTAAGCCCGTGGAATTAACTTCACTGGTAGCTAATTATTGATACTGACAATGTTATTATAAAATTTTACGGCTTATTTACTAATTAATTGCTAACTAAGCAATTTGACTTATTAAAAAATATTAAATTGTTACTAACAATGACGTTATTTGAAATAATACAAAAGTTAAACAAAAATGCTAAATAAACAAATATTTTCTTAAAATTAAAATGAAAGTAATTTTGATATTACATATATTGAATTTATTAAATTAAGAAATAAATTTATATGAAACTGCTGAATTGACAAATTTTAATTATTATTTAATGATTAATTTTAATATATTATGATGGGTTTATAATGCAGCGTTTAATTTTCTGTTCATTTGAATGAACAAAAAATATACATAATATGAAACATTATTTTTTGTAAAAAACTATCACGGATTTAACTTTTTAAATCCGCCTCGCGTCAAAATGTATCGCCCTTTCTCACCTCTCCGTTAGTTCAACTAACGAAAAATGGTTAGGTAGTAAATTTTCGTTAGTTGAACTAGCGTTCAAAAATTTTCGCACTTTAACTAGTGATTTCAGTTCAGTTCATTTTGGAGAAAAAAATGACTCTGATGGTGAATTCCATTCAGCTACAACTCCATTGGTAGAGTTATAATTACCTCCAATCATAATTTAAAAAACGCCACCAGTGGAGTTTTTTAAAAACCTCCACTTGTTTTTTTTTGTCCACTTTTTAAGTAGAACTATTTAAACCGGAGATGAGTAAATACACGAAAAATTGTCGGTTTTACATTACATGAAATACCCGGGTATTATTGTGTATTTCTGTGTATTTGGCGTTTTTCCGTGTATTCTATGTACTTCGAAAAACTAAATGGTGATTTTCCAAAATTTGGCAGATGTCCGTGTATTCGAAGATGCGTTTCATGTATTGTATGTATTTCGTGTATCTTATGTATTTTGTATACAGAGCGGCACTTTTGCTACTAATTTCTAAAACAAAAACGGCAAATTGAAAACAACTTAGTTATATGTAGAGTAACGATTTAATTTCGTAAACAATCTAATTATTTATTTTTTCAAAATTATTTATTACACAAAATATATAAAAATTTGATGTGGTTTGTGCGTTCTTTTAAAAACAAAAGTAACATATTATTTTTAAGAGTGACCCTGTTATAGCTTATAATTTTAATCATTTGGAGAGAAGTTAGTTCGAAATTAATTATGACTTTTTAATTTTTGGAATAAAGCCAAATGTTTGGGAAAATACCAAATGTTCGAATTATATCGAATACACCGAATACATAGTATTTTAATGTATTTTGTGTATTTCGTGTGACAAGCTAAAATACATAGCCGAATCCACATGTAAACCACTACTGAATACATTACCGTGTATTCATACACGTAAAAGTGTGTATGATTACGCGGTGTATTTGACAGACCCATCACTGATTTAAACCTAATTTCATTCTGACCACTATTGAAATTGTAAACAACTTCACATCGTCAAAACGTCAAATTAAATATTTTTGTGATTTTTGTGAACAGTAGGCCGTTTCAGTAAAAAAAGTGGTAAAATTCAAGTGAGTGTTAAAATATTTTTCCCACTCTACTAGTTATCACATTTGAAATTAGAGTGTTTCTGTAAATCTTGTGTTAACTTTATTCTTAAAACTCACATTATTTTAATTGCATCTGACAATACTTTTGTTTTGACGTTTGAGTTGACACAAAATTTTATTCTATTTAAATTTTAAACTCAATATTAAATATAATAATATTATTATTAAACTAAAAGTGTAACAATAACAAGTAAGTAAAAATCACAAGTAAGTAAGTAAGTAAGTGAAAATAACAAGTAAGTAAAAATCTGTTAAGAATGTATTATCATAATTCGTATTTTAATGGTTTCGTTTCTTATTTTTTTTTTAGAATCTTTTTATATGGCGTATATTGGACTCTTATTGATAGTTGCAGAAGAGGAAGACATCGACTTAACCAATTAAGAATACACAGAAGACACTGCTATTTCAATAGGAAAGGATATCATTCCAAAAATGTTCAACTAGTAGAGTTACTTACATTAAATTTATTTAAAATAGTATTAAATTTGTTCTCTCTTTAATAGGTATGTGACTACAATTTAAATATTTTGAATGTTTGATGCTTTTATTTGGGATGCTAGTCAATTAAATGCATCACTTATAAATATTTTTATTGAAATTATAAATAGAAAAATGTGAGGTTAGTTTTATTTCATTTAGGAATTTAGGTATTTCTTTTAATTTTAAACAATGTCATTTAATATTTTATTATTAAAAATAATTAAAATTTAAAAAGCCTCATTCTACTTACAATTTTTAGTTCCATTTTTATTTATAAATAACAATTGCACTTTTTAATAATAATAATGAGAATAGTTATCACGCACAAAATAGATGGTGGTAATTTTACGTGTCAAAATTTATTTTTACCACTATCACCTAAGTGATAGTGTCAGTTTCAAAAGTGTTTCTGTAACTAATTACAGAAACACTTTTGAAACTGACAGCCAGTGGTAGTGAGAAAATTTAACATTCGTAAGTTATAGAAACACTTCAAGTGGTAATAATATTTTTAACACTTTTTGATGACGTTTCAGTGTTAAAATTAGCATTTTTGACTTACTGAAACGGCCTACAGAAGTCTGATAAGTTAAAAAATGAGTGGTAATCAGTGAGTTTATATTAAATTTGTGTATAAAATTAATGATTTTAGTTACTTATAGAATTGGAAGATTATTTAGAGGTTACAACACACTTATATTTATTTTATTTTATTGAAATAATAACATTGGATTTATTGACCAAAAAACTCATCCTTAATTGTTTTTCTTTTATTTTCACCAATAATTTTTAAATGATGATCAGTTGGGTGGTCGTTGTCATTTTCCGGTAGTTCATATTGCGTCGGTGTGTTGCAGTCTAGAAAGTCACCAGCTTCAATACACATGTTGTGTAAAACACAACATGAAACAATGAATTGAGATGCTTTTACCACTGTCAGAAAATCTAATTTTAATAATTGAATAAATCTTTTCTTCAATATTCCAAAGGCGTTTTCTATTAATTCTCGTGTTCCTGACAGCTTAGCATTAAAATTTTGTTGTGCTGGATTCAAATTTCCATAGTTTCTAAATGGTGTCATCATATACTCACGAATAGGGTACGCTCCATCTCCAAGTAAATGGTATTGTTTACCACAAATTTGTTTTATATCTTTGCCAATAAAAGATAATTTAAAAATTCTGGAATCATGAAGTTTACCGGGAACTCCTGTAAAAACATCAATAAATTTCCTTTCGTGATCAAAAATACCCTGCATAGTGACGGTTAGAATAAGTGGAACTTATTTTGTGCGCAGGTGTTCTGATGTTAATATAAGTGTCGTCAACACAGCCTAAAACAATCGGAAAACCACTAACCTGAAAAAAAAATAAAATTAGACTTTTTTTTCGATCATTGCTGAATAAATTTCTGAACTTTTTTAAATTCCTCACCAATTTTTTCCTTTTCACTGTCTAATTTGGGAAACTTGATGAAGTTTGGAGCTATTTCTTCAAAGAATTTTAAGACTCTGTACATATTTCTATGGAATGACGATTCCGCAATGCCAAATAACACAGCTACTGCTTTGATTGAAGCTTTATTTCCAGCAAACCTTTAAAAAGGTAAAAGTTTGTACGAACTTTGTATAAACTAACCTCAAAAATAACTTACCATAAAAAAGACAAAATATGATTTTCAGCTGATGTTAATTGTTTTCCTCCATGATGATTGCTTGGAAAATGATCCGATTGTTCAAAGGATTTTATCACACCATAACACATCTCCCTTTCAATTCGAAAATATTTTTTAAAATGAGAGGCATTATATTTTCTTATTGTTTTTTCTACATAATTATTCACTTTTGGTAATTCTGACAATTCTTTTTCACAATCACAATCACAATCAATTTCACTTTCTTCTTCAGAAGATGAGGATTCTAGAAATTCCATTAGAACATAATTCAATTTTCATTTTCATTCGACATTTTGACTGAGTGGAAAACAAAAACTGACTATAATAGTCAGTGGCAAAATACGCTGTTTCTCCATGTACTTAGTGCGAATTAAAATTGAATGGAATGTAAAAACTTTTTCAGTGCTTAAACAACTGGTCAATGGAATACTTTTCGTGGGCGTTATAAGTTCAATGGAAATGAAAAAAACTCCACTGGTGGCAAATACTACACTAGTTGTTGTCAATGGAATTCACTATAAAAGTCAAGTGGTAGAAAATTTAACTATGAAAATGTTTAAAAAAAACAACAAAAATAATAAAACCAAGACCTGCCAAAAATAAATAAAATAAAATTATTCTAATTTTATTAAGAAAAAAATTTATAAAGTGTGATTTTAATTTTTAAATCATTTATTACTAATAAATGTAACTTAAGAATTTCATAATAAAGATTGAAAAGAATATTTTTTATTGAATTTGTTTTTTTTTTTTCCTCTTTGTACTTGACTTGTATCAATTGATTGTTTTATTTAACGTCCACTTTTTCACACCAGGCAACCAGAATAACTGAAAAAACCCTAATTAAGTCCAATAGGGGCGAGACCTACTATTTTTAAAGTATCTGCATATGTATTTTATAATTCGATTCGGCGCATTGTCTGCTCTTAGGAAACATGCAGATTTCCTAAGAAGAATCGTTCGGTTTTAACCTAGTTGTGCACACCAAACAGAGGGTCATAGATGTTATTAACCATAGCCCACTACTTATGTGTGTTTAGTACATAATTAGCCGAATAAAAAATTCCATCCCGCCTCGGTCGTGATTCGAACTTGGTACCTCCCGCAACAAACGTAAGCACGTTGCCATGCTGCCACCGTGGTCGGTTTATTGGAATTTGGAGGACCTAAGGTTAGTTAACTAAAGTCTACACGTTAGATAGTTAACTATATTGCGGTTTCAGTGTAATAGTATCAATTTTGGTATAGTAGATAAATAATCAGATAACAATTATTAATAATAATATTTAAATAAATTCTACGAAAATTTTAAATCAAGTTTTCTCCAAATTTATTTCATTAATTATTCTGTGTATTGATTCTTAGCATATGCACAATGTTCTTTTGTTTAATAAAGCCCGCTGGTTTAATTCAATTATTTCACGCCATGTTCACTCAACAACTTGGTCTTTTTTTTACAAGGACGCCAGTTACAGAACTACGTGTAACAGACCAAGATGCACAATCATGCACCTGGTTACACTCAAATGAGACGAGTAACTAAGGAATAATTAATTAAATGGCAACTAAAGAAAGGAGCTACGTACCTATGACTATTCACTGCCAGATGGCTGGACACCTCTCCGACCAAAAGCTTCACACGATCCAGCCAAGCAGGCTCCAAGAAAAATTAACACCAAAGATAACCACGACTTTTACAAGATCGTTTTTCTCAAAAAAAACACTGTTTTTTTTTCTTTTTTCTGTCTTTTTTTTTATTTATAATTTGTTGTGTAAACAACCTCCTTTCTCGACAGCTGATCTTCAAACAAGCACACAAAAACTAAACAAAAACCAAACTCAAAACACATTTTTCTCTTTTCATTCTTTTTCCTCCACTATAATCCAATGTCACTCTCTCTTTGAATCTGGCCCAATGTCCTTCTACCCATAGTTATTCGAAGTTTAATTAGAATCTCGTGTTTATATTTAAATTATTTTATTAGTTCTTGCAACGCCTGTGCCTGTATTCCGGTACATCGTGAATTAGGAATTGGGAAAAAAATTGTAGCGTTTTTTTTCCTTTTTCCTAAAAGTGTATTCTGTGTCGAGTGAAAAAATAAATAATGAAAAAACGAATTCCTAAATTATTGCATTTTTGACATAACGAATTCCCCGTTAAAAAAATCATGAAAAAAAAGTGAACGTAAGGAAATGAATTATAATAACAATTTAATAAATGATTATTGTGTAAATTTTCAATAATTATAGCTTAGAATATCTGGTAATTCATTTTATAATATTCCTATTGCAAAATTCTTGTGAATAATAACAAATAAAATAAAATAAAAGAGATGACAGAAACAGAGTTGAATAACAAAATTTTAAAACTAAAAAAAAAACTATATTTTTAATTAACTTATTTTTTAATAAATAAACTCAATTTATATAATACGTACATAATATTTTAATTAGTTTTTGTAAAAAAAAATAATGAAACAATATAAATTAAATAAAATTAAACGTCAAAATATTATTTATTGTATGGAGATGCCAGTGGTGTATATTTTAAAATGAGAGCAAATTTGTATTTGTATTTTCAATGTATTTTCAACAGAGGGATTTAAAATTCGACCGCTAAATTTAAAAAAATTATTTATATATTATTTTTATGTTTAATAGGGGTATCACACGTGAATTGTTAGCCAATTTAATTTTGGTTTCAATTCCAACTTGTCAAAAACCAATGAATATAAACGAGATAGAATGAAAAAAAAAATGTATATCCGTCTGTTTTTTTAAATTCAAAAATTATGTCTACGCTTATTAATACCAACTTTATATCCATAAATTATAGCTACGCTCATGGAATTGAAAACCATTTACAATTCCCAAATTTTCATTAATTCTTTTCCAACGTAAAATATTATTTAATAATTATATAATCAATTATTTTAAGATTAATAGCTATCAAAGCAACTTATTATATTAAAAAATTAATTATTTTACATAAAAAAAAATTATATTTAAATTTTTGTTTAAATTATTTATAGTAATTTACCATAATTTTAAATAGATAAAAGCAACACTGCATTTTTCGATATAAATTTTATTTTTTCACTACGTTGCCATTTGTTCTAAACCGATATGTTATGACAAAATGTATTGCTATCTAATTTAATTTTTCTCTCTCGCACACAAAATAATTTTTGGAATTATTAAGTCTAGCAATTAACGTGTGATACCCCTATTAAGAAGAGTATGTGCATTTCAAATTTGTCAGAGTTGACATGGACGCCAAATAGATTTTTTTTAGGTACTATAATGTAGTGCATATATAAGATAATTAAATATTATTGCCTAAATCAGATAATAGAAGTCTCTTAAAGCCGTATCAGACATGTCACGGTATCGTACTAATTTTTAGAATTTTATGATCATAATTTTTCTATATAGGACAATACATGAGAAAAAACGAGAGAGTTATATGAGATATCCATCCTTTTTCTTTTGTACGAAATAAAACAATACCAAATTTTATTATGCTAAATTATGGCTCTATTATGATGGTAAAAATTTTTATGGTGCTAATTGGTTCAATTGAAGATTTCAATAATTTATTTAATAATGACAAATACAAAAAAAAATAATAAAAATAATTATTTTATAATTGTTACATTGGAGGATATATGTTTTTCATATTTAATCAATTTTTTTTAACAGAAAAAAATTAAATTTAAATTTTTTTTGCAAAAAATAAACTATAAATTATTTTATAGTTCATAACTAAAAATGCAACACTGTAGAAACAGTTCTCAAAATAAACAATATCAGAAATGTCAAAATGTCAAAACAACTTTGTATTTGTCAAAATAATAAATATGCATTTAAAGCAATTAAAAGTGAGTGATAATCACTGAAAACATTACAGAAAGTGAATAAAAAAATTAAAAACAATTTATAAGTGAGTGAATATTGAAAACAATTAAAAAATACAATGAATATAAGAAAAGTGTCTCTTTTTTGACTCATGTAGTTTGTTTACTTTTTTGGAAAACGTTGCCGATATAAATATTTATTATAGACACCTATTTTTAAAACCATAAAAGATATTGCCCTCTAATGGCATTTGTCTCGTTCTAATTTCAATTAATAATTGGTAAATTAGTACGATACCGTGACATGTCTGATACGGCTTTTAAAGCCACTATTTTGTTATGTTGAAAAATTAAATCATTTTTCATTTTATATCTTGATTTGGAATTTTTGATTTTATTTTCGTCGCCGAAGAATGAGTCATTGTAGGTTCGGATTTTTTTTATGTTCGTGAGCCAACAAATCCTTTTAAATTTTTAATATATTTGAATTTTTGATATTTATTAAACTTTTGTTTTCCTTTTGTTTTATTTTAAAATTTTTTTTTTTTGTAATTTTTTTTTTGGTAATATTTTTATTTCTTTTTTTTGAGATTTTTTAACTTTTCTTTTGAATAATATAAATAAAAAAACAATACTTTATTAAAAAAATTGTTTTGACAAGCAATTTTTGACGTATTTAAATTTTTTTGCTACCGATAAATTGATTCGTATCTGGAGATGAATTCACAATAATCGCCCTTAAATGGTATGAGACTTCATACATCATAAGGTCGATAATTGCTTTTAACTTTTTTAAATTTAAATACATTTATGTTTTAATTTTTAATTGTTAATTTTTACATACAAAAAATGATATCGTTCTTCCGTCTCTCTTACACTCATTACTGGATACAAGAAAAACAAAATAAACATGCAACGTTTTATCAAAATTACACACACATAGGGCATAGGCGCATATTATATTGAACCAACAGCTGATTCGAAGAAATGAAAAATCAAAATAAATAGGTAACAAGTAAAAAAATAAATGTTTTTCAAATATTTATCATTTCTTTATAATGTACTCACCTTTTTCCGCTTTTTTTCAGTGTTACTAATTTTATTTTTCTCTTGTTTTTCTCGTTCTACTATTAAAAAAATTCAAAATACTAATAAAGTCTTTTTTGTTTTCTACTATTGAAATTAAATTTTCCAGCTCAATAAATATTGGAGTTATAAAATAATAACAATAATTTCGAATAAAATAAAACTATTTTCATTCAAAAGGTCTTTTATCTCCTTCACAGAAGAAATAGATAATGCTGATGAAACGCTATAAGTATTACGTCCACAATGATATTATATACATCCAAACATAAAAAATATTTTATATTTATGGCGGGTTTCTCATCTCCGTTTAGATCTCATCTAGTGACTGTAGATGAGTTTTAAGCTAAAATCTGTTTCACAACATTTAGATCTCATCTAACTTAGATGCGCAATTTGGCGCATCTAAATACTTAGATGTGATTTGCTTTAGTTGTCAAATGTGATTCATTACAAAAGTCAAAACGCACAGAAAAAAACTAATCGAAGCCACTGAACTAAAAATAGTTTTAAAAAACGCTACAAATGTGGTGAAACAGATTTTTGTTAGATGTCATCTAAGGCTTAGAGTCGATCTAGTTAGATCCTCGTTTAGTCATTTGTTAAGAAACCCGCCATTAGAGTATCAGGTGATTGAAAATAAAAATAATTATTTAAATGATATTTGGATTTACTGAAAGAAGATGGTGCAATATTTTAACAAATAAATTACTTTTTTCCCTGCGATGCCATCTAGCATAGATCAGTGAAACTAACTCTTATAAAATTTTGTGGAATCCCATTTTCACTAATTTTAAAATTAAAAAAACATACGAAACAATAACTTTTAAATAGCTAATTACTTTAAAAATATTGCATCTACTGTAGTGGATGGTCGATTAAATATTAAATAATACTTGATTTTATTTTAAATAATATTTTATTTTATAAAGAAAAATATATCTATTCATAACTCCACTTTCTGTCACATTATTCTTCTTCCTTATTCTTTATTATAATTCATTACATACTTCATTGTATTTATATAATATTATATCATTGCCATCTATTGACAATTCTTATTATTATTTTTACTACACCTACATTCGGCCAAACCTGACAGCACCATCGACTCGATTGTGTAAATTCAAATTTAGACGGTTACAAAATGTTTAATTGGAGCATAAACACCATTAAAAGGTTTATTAGTCAATTGTTGTCCAGGAATGTCGGTTATTACATATCTATCATTTGGTAAAATTTTATTAATAATATAAGGACCTTTAAATTTAGCAAGAAGTTTGTGGTTTATTCCTGCTTTAGTTATATTATTACGAATCATAACGAAATCTCCTATTGTATATTTTACTGAAGCTTTGCGCTTTTTATCAAAACTAACTTTATTTGCCAATTGAGCTTTTGATCAGTCTCTATAACAATTTGTTTCCTAATAATGTTAATATCTCTAACTTCATTTTTATTTCTAATGGATCATTCACACCAAACATTGCTATAGAAGGTGTTGTTTTAATTGTTCGATTGACTGTATTATTAAAATTAAATTCAGCATCAGGAAGAATCACATCCCAATATTTCTCTTCATCAAAATTTACCAATTTAGCCAGCATTGAAACTAATGTTCTATTCATTCGTTCCACCTGACCATTTGACTGAGGCGAATTTGTTGTTAATATATGATGAATATTCCGTTCTTTAAGAAATGATTTAAACAATTTAGATGTGAAGCAACTACCACGATCAGAAATTAATCTTTGTGGCGCACTGAAATTTTGAATATACGTCTTCAGTGCCTGTATTCCGGCATTTCACTGTGAATTAGGAATTGAGAAAGAACTACAACAAATGAAATGAAAAAAATTCACAAAAAGTGTATTCTGTATATTTAGGAAAGATTTTTAGGGAAATATTATTCATTAGTTATCGGATTCGCCGCGTAACAAAAATTACACAGAGTCGTAACCAAAATATTATTTATTGAAGAAAAATATGTACATACAAATTTGCTCTCATTTTAAAATGTACGCCACTGGCATCTCCATACAATAAATAATATTTTGACGTTTAATTTTATTTAAATTTTATTGTTTTCAATATTATTTTTTACAATATATATTATAATAAATATAATAAATATTATGTACGTATTATATAAATTGAGTTTATTGAAAAATAAGTTAATTAAAAATATAATTTTTTTTTTAAGTTTTAAAATTTTGTTGTTCATCTCTGTTTCTGTCATCTCTTTTATTTTATTTTATTTGTTATTATTCACAAGAATTTTGCAATAGGAATATTATAAAATGAATTAACAGATATTCTAAATTATAATTATTGAAAATTTACACCATAATCATTTATTAAATTGTTATAATAATTCATTTCCTTACGTTCACATTTTTTTTCATGATTTTTTTAACAGGGAATTCGTTATGTCAAAAATGCAATAATTTAGGAAATCGTTTTTTTCTAATTTATTTTTTCACTCGACACAGAATACACTTTTAGGAAAAAGGAAAAAAAACGCTACAATTTTTTCCCAATTCCTAATTCACGATGTACCGGAATACAGGCACAGATGTTTGACAACTTCTGGGGCCTTATTCTTGAAACCAATCGAAAATTTCCGTGCACGGTTTTGACGCAAAACCGATCGAATTACAATATTTGGTATTCTTGAATTCCGTGCACGGAAATTTTCGATCGAAAACCGATCGAAAATTTTCGACTGGTTTATACCTGTCGAATTTGATTTTAAACGCTTTAAAATAATAAAAAGTATTAATAATAATAATAATAATAACAATAATAAAAGTTATTAATAATAATAATTTTTATTATTATTATTATTATTATTAATAATTATTGTTATTATTATTATTATTAATAATTAATATTATTAATAATTATAGTTATTATTATTATTAATAATTTTTATTATTATTTTTATTAATAATAATTATTGTTATTATTATTATTAATAATGTTTATTATTATTATTATTAATTATTATTATTAAAAACTGACTTAATACTCAAAATATCACATTATTAAAACAAAATTTGACGTTTAATAATTTCACCATACTCGATTTCATTTCACCACACGTATTTGATTTCGATTTGTTTCAAGAATACCAAATACTCATACCCATCGAAAGTAACCGATCGAAAATTTCCGTGCACGGAAATTTTCGATTGGTTTCAAGAATAAGGCCCCTGATGTTTTAGTTGTTTTTGTGGCATAAAATTTGACAAATTTTGAAAACCCATCGACCACAACAAGTATATATTGATTCTTACGTTTAGTCAATTCAAAAGTACCAACATGGTCTATATGAACAGTGTGAAAAGGTTTATCAAACTTTTCAAATATATGTAAAAACCCCTCTTTCTTTCCTTGTTTAGGTTGATATGTTATACATTTTAAACAATTGCCAATAAAACTATTTATTTTATTTTTCATGTCCGGGAACCAATATGAACGCTTCAAAAGTTCATAAACTTTATTTACACCAAGGTGTCCCATCTCATGATACTTTCGAATAATGTTATCTTCCAGACTATATGGTACATAAAACAATAATTTACTTTAGTCTTTCCGGTAAACCAAATTTTCTCTTAATTCATAAAACGGATCTACTGAATTCATTAATTTATTCTTTATTGAAATAATATTTTCATCTTTTAATTGCGCGTCTGATAACATTTGAGATAATGAGCATTCTTGAATAATCAATTTACCAGATATGCGACTAAGAGTATCGAAATGTCTCATTTGTGTACCGTTTCGATGAGCTATAGTGTAATCATAATTAGCCAGGAAATATGTCCATCTCATAATTCTTGAATTAACATCTTTCTTTTCAAGCGTTTGCTTGACCAAATTACAATCAGTTACTATAGTGAATTTTACACCGTGAAGATAAATGTGAAATCGCTTCAATGCATAAACGATAGCTAATATCTCTAATTCAAAAGAATGGTAACGCGATTCAACATCAGTTGTTCGTTTACTAAAATAGAAATCGGTATGCAATTCAGTTTCTAATTTTGGATTATACAAACTTAATGTTGGGCTTCTCACAAGATTTTTTTTTAATTCCTCAAAACTTTCCCTATGTCGATCAGCAAAGATGAATTCGGAATCCTTTCTTAATAAATCATATAACAGCTTTGCTATCGTAGAATAGTTCTGTATGAATTTTCTAAAAAAACTAGTGAGTCCAACAAACCGGTTAAGTTGGTGTATATTCTGAGGTAATTTAAATTCATTAATTGTTTCAATATGCTGTGATGAAGGTTTTATTCCACATTGATTAATTTCATAACCAAGATAATTTAATTTATTTTTAAAGAACGAACATTTCTTAATTTGTAATTCAAGATTTGATTCATATAATACATCAAATACTTTATTCAACACCGAAAAATGTTGCACAAATGTTTTTGTGGCAATCATGATACCATCAATATAGATCATGACGTCTCCGGTTTCTATAAGTGATTTAAATTTCGTAACAATAAACCGTTGAAAAACAGAAGGCGCAGTGCGCAATCCGAAAGGCATTTTTACGTATTCAAATTGTCCATCAGGTGTAACGAATGACGTATACGGAACAGCACTAGCATGAAGTGGTATTTGATGGAAACCATTTTTCAAATCTAACAGAGAAAACACTTTTTTATCTCTGAATTTATCAAGACAATCCTCGATTAAGGGAATTGGAAATCGGTCCCTAACTGTGATCTTATTTAACTCCGGATAATCAACACACATTCGCAACGAACCATTTTTCTTATTTACAAGATCAATTCTGCTTGAATAAGGGCTTTTGCTTGGTTGAATTATATTTTGATTTAACAAATCATTAACAATTATAGACACACTCTCCTTTTCTCCAACCGACAATCGTTTTGGTTGCATATATATGGGTTTATTTGTGGTTAACTCTATTTTCATTTCGTCATCAATAATTGATCTATTCTTTGGGACTTTTGATATAAAATTATTAAACATTTCTTTACATCTATTTTTAATTCCAAAATTTTCATTATAATCATTAGAATATGGTCCTATATCTAAATCAATTTTACTTTTTGATATGTCTAAAAATTCAATATTTAAAATCTCATTAAATAAACCTATTGTTTCTAATAGTGTTTTCCACTCTGCCAAAATGTTGCATTCATACCACATTATTTCAGAAATCGTTTTCCACTTTAAATTAAAATGTTGCCTATTTTAGAAACTTGCTTTCCACTCTTAATTTTGTACTCCACGAATGTTGCATTTATTGCACTACTGGGCACGGTGCAGTCAGTGCAGTGTGAAGTTAGTATTCATGGTGATCAATTATTATGTTAAAATGGTAACTTCATTCTGAATTCACTTGTGTCAAATTAATATAAAGAAATAATTGTTTAAAAATGGAATTCATAAGTTATATTGATGAAAAAAAATTGTTGTGTTTTTTGTGTTCCACTGAGAATTGCCCTGTAGGCAACACCATACACGGCACTCACAGTTTTGCTCTCCACGAATGCAACATTTTAGTCGTAGAGTGGAAAACACTATAATTCATTCGGTTTGATAGTTAGTTTGTCAGTCTTTCGTATTAATACCTTTGTTTTCGTGTTTTCTTATTTGATTTCAAATTTGATCAAAGGATCTTGCATAAATTCCCGACCCAATACACAATCATAATCCATGATGCAATCCGGCACAACCTGAAACCTAATATCAATACAAAAATCATTAATGATACAATTTAATTTCAATACACCAAGAACACTTAGCTTTGAATAATTAATTCCCGTATAACTGGTATTTTCTGGTATTTTAAATAAATCATGATCTGTAATCATACTAATTTTCAAAAGATTGATTGGACTTCCGGTATCCTATAACCCAACAATATTTTGTTTTAATTTATTACAACTTAAATTAATTTTAAAAGAATCCAACACTTGATTCAGATCGAAAACAATTTCTGACATTTGGAACATTTAGGACGTCTAAATTCTTTAGGACCATGAGATCAAATATGTCCATTTTCGTTGCAATTATAAGATCTGTAACTAGATTTTGCTCACATTTTTTTGGGAGGAGAGAATGTTTCGGGAGTAATTTTACACAAAATGATTCTGCTATTAAATCTCTCCTCTCCACTCCCGATAATTTTTCGAACATCGGAAAAAATCGATTTTGCTCATTAAAAAACTCGCTTTCCCAGTCCCACGATCTGTCAAAAAAACTCTCACTTGTTGAAATCACACAGTTTTCGGGAGAAGCAATTTTATTAGTTATTATTATTATTATTTTAAGTTTAAAGTTTGATTTAAATAATGATATATTAAAAAAATTATAATTACTACTTATTTTAATTGAATTAATTTATTTTTTTAATAAAATTTTAGGATTTAAGGTTATGTTTTTTTAGGCGCTAAGAGTTAATGAACATCCAAAAGTTCTTTTAATAGAATTGATGAAAACAAATTCCGACACTATTAAATTAAAGAGTTGATTAGAGTAATTAATACTAATTAATATTTATTTAGATATAGAAAATAAAAATGTACAAATGAAATATAATAATGAATGAATAATGACGTGATTTTTTTATACAATTTAATACTTAAAAAAATGTTTAATTTTTTCTTATTTTATTTCTAATTATGGTGTAAAAATTATTGATGCGGACAAACGATCTCTAGTAGTTCTTTCTTTCTAAGTACATTTATATTTATTTCATCTTCTTCTTCCTCATCATATAGACGCTCGCGTTCTCTTTGTAACAATATTTCCTCATTAATTAACAATTCCTCTTCAGCAGATTTTGGAAAATGTAAGTCGATTAAAATAATATGTAAAAAACACACGCATTTATGATTTGTCCAACTGGCAGCATCTGTAAATAAAATATTTAATATTTAGTGTAGAATATATGTAATTGGCTTTTACGATTCTTATTTCTGTTGGTGTTTGAGGAAATCTAATATACTTAGATGAAAGGTGTTTACTCAATCTGTTTGATACTTCCTTTATGTCTTTGGATACCATGGTTTGCGATAGCTCACATAAAAAATCTTGAACATTTTTGCGCTGATATGTTCCTGAGGCAAAAAAATTAAGGCATTAAGAATCTGAAAATATATATCGGTTAAAAATCTATTGAATGAGCAATGTAATGTTCGATTTATTGGAAGTCTATATGAATTATAAACCTATAAACAAAAATTTCTTACATTTCTTCAATTGAATATATTTAAAATGAAATCAATCCTTGTTTCGGGTATATCAAAAGAATTTTGTAAATCCCTTAATCTTCTGCGAATAACCCTCTTGTGATGTTTCCTTTCAAAATTCTCTGCTGTCACAATAATATTTTAGATTTTGTAAAGTTTTTAATTATTTATTATAATTCACAATCACTTTATGCATATGTTTGTTGAATAAATTTTGACAACTAAAATTTTGACATTTCAAACTCCCCGGGAGTGTCGAAAATGAATTTCGAACAATTTTTCTCTCCTAAATAGCAAAATCATTTTTTTATTCGTCGGGAGCAATTTTCGGGAGACAAAGTAGGGAGAGGGAGTAACTCGCCAAATTAGCAAAATCTAGGTACTGATCCATCATAAAATGATGAAAAGTTTATATCCAGTTGACTACTGAATTTCTTAAACGTCAAATTCTTCTCAGTTTGCCCATTAAACCATAATTTAGCAGCACCCCTTAATCTTAGTGAAGCGTAATGGACAGTTTGTAGATCATTCCAACGGTATAAATTCTTCAAATACTCAATTCGATCCAACCACTGCTTCGCATTCATTTGATCACTTTTACTTGGATCGAATTCTGAAATGAGTCCGTTAACATCTGTTGGATGTAGAAACGATGACTGTTTATCAGTTTTTATTTCATCTGAATTCTTTTTGGAAACGTTGAATAACTCCTTTTCCTCTTCTAATAGAATTCTTTCTCGTCTTAGTAAAGACCTCTCATTGGATATACTGTCAAATTCACGATGATTCGATTTAACTGAACCCCGTTGTGAACTACAAGGATTATGGTATATTTCTCTAGAGAAATTCGACAGCTCAGGATTTTGTTTTGTCATATTCCTTAGATTATTCTACAGAGAATTATTAACATTATTCCGTAAAGACTGATTTATATGGGAACTTTTCAGCACTGAATCAAAACCCATTCTGTTGATTAAACGGCAGTGTATTATTACTTGTATCCCATTGTGTGAGGAATATATCATCTGCGTTATATTTCGGCGGCAATGCACTTGGTATTTCTTCTACCTCATCGAAGTTTAACGTTTTCCCAGCACATGTCGTATAACCTCTAAATGCGTTCTCCTCTTGAGACATTTTTTTGGTTTTTTTTTTTCGGAGTTTTCTTTCAAATATCCTTTTAATTTTATAATAAATAACTTGGAAATAATCCCACTTCTGAAATTTGTAGTGGATGGTCGATTAAATATTAAATAATACTTGATTTTATTTTAAACAATATTTTATTAAGAAAAATATATCTATTCATAATGAATAATGTGACAGAAAGTGGAGCTGTCACATTATTCTTCTTCCTTATTCTTTATTATAATTCGTAACATACTTCATTGTATTTATATAAAATTATATCATTGCCATCTATTGACAATTCTTATTATTAAATTTAGTAAACCTATGGCCCAATTCAGATTCTGTTATGTTACTGCTACTGTTAAATAACATTTCAAAATAACATTTTGAAAATAACATTAATGCCTAAATTGGTATTCAGCTTCTGTTAAATTATGCCTCTGTTAAAAATATGAGGCGAATTGGTTTTGACAGCTCAAATGTTAAATATTCTGTTGTGATATTCGTATATATTTTGGTGGTGAGTATTTTTGTTTGTAATAACAATAATTTTAATAATAATAACAATTATTTTAATAATAATAATATTAATTTAAATAATAATAATAATAATTTTAATAGATAATGGAAAAAATTGATGAAAAAAGAATTCGGAACAAGAAAACCAGCGTCGAACAGCAAGGACTTTATGTGGATTTCATGAAGAATAATGAGATTTTCCGAACTGGAATTTTGAATCCCACAGTCAATGACGATTATTTCGAAGAAAAGTGGGCAGAATTATCCATAAAATTAAACAGTATGGGTTATAATAACTTCATAATAATAATAATAATAATAATAAGCATATATTTTCGAAATATTTTTTTTTTATTTTATATATAATAAATAATTCAAATTATAAAACAATTTTTTTTATTAAAAGTTATTGTTAACATAAGTCGTCCTAGCACGACTACCTAACTGCAATATATTGGTTGCAGGTTGTTCCATTTCTGAATCATCTGGTTCAGATTGATCTAAAAAACAAAAAAAAAGAATTTCTAAAATCAATTAAAATCAAATATAATTTCTCACCTTCGTTATTATCATCATCGTCTTCTTCTGATATCAGTTCCGAAATTCTATTATGCACAAGAATATTGTGTAAAATGATGCACGCATAGATAATTAATCCACTTTTAGCAGGATGATAATGTAACACACGATGCTTTAATAGTGATCTGAATCTTCCTTTAAGAATACCGTTAGTTCTTTCTATAACGTTCCTCGCTGACTTATGTTGAACGTTGAAAAAGTACTCAGGTGAATTTGCAACTGGATTTCTATAAGGGGTGCAATAATCGAGACATGAGTGCCATCAATTGCGCCGATAGTTCCTCCGTATTTTGTGAAGAATCTAAAAATAAAAATGTTTATAGTGACACATGTTTTATATTTTTAATTGGTTGTAAGTCGTACCCTTCTTTCAATTGAATGAAACCTTCATTTGTGGTTGGAAAGATAACCCATTTGGGAAGAAGTTTTTGAACGATGAGTTCACAAACTTCTGCTATAAATCTGGAAGTCGACGATTGACTCATAGCGTTCATGGCATTTGTCGCAACTGATTTTTGATACGAACCATATCCCAAGAAATGGAATGTCATCAAACACTTTTAAATGGAAAAATAAATAGAATATTTTGTTAACACTTTCTTAAATTAATTAAACGAATTACCTTTAAATAAAACGGAATCGCATTATCTCTTTGTGGGGTATCAACAAATTCTTCCAATTCATCAATTATTTCCTTTGCTATGATTTTAGGTAGTCTGTATAATTTTTTAAATAAATGATCATTAATTAAAAACGGATTTGCAGTGTCCCTTAAGTGTTTCAAAAACTTCTGATAATACTTGTTTTCATTTTCTCTAAAAAAGAAAGAAATATTTATAACCTTAAAAACAAATGTTGTTTTTTTTTTTGCAAAAAACCTCTCATTTTCATTTCCAAACAATAATAACATCACCATATCATCACTCATTTCAATAATTAATTTTAGAATAGTTTTTTAATCCAGCACAAATCACTTTTTTGTTATAAAATTATTTTAACGCGTCAGATTTTCTCTCTGTTAAATTAACATTTATTCTGACAGCTCTTAACAGTAACAGAGGCCACCTGAATACCGATTTAGGCATTAATGTTATTTTAGCAGTAACAGAGCGAATTAACAGATACAGAATTGGGCCACTACACTACGAATTCAATTTATAATTAATTTTTATAAAGAAAAGTTCAAATTTTAATAATAAATTAGAAACACAAGGAATTTCTCAGGAGCTCAAAATTCAACAAAATAGATCATTTTCAAAAAATCATAAAATGTAAAATAATTAAAAAATTAAAAAAAAGCTTAAGAAATTAGCCACATCCTTTAACTTTCATTTAAAATTAAAATACATTCACAGATGTTGGAACCGAGCTATATTCAACGCTCTTAGTTTTGGTGAAAATAGCCAAAATCATTTTTTTTTAAACTTAAGGGTCCTATGCTGTGAACAGCAAACTCAAATTTCAATTCTTTTCTTCTTCTTTATTCTTTCTTGCGTAATTTAAAAAACAAAGAATGAAAATACAGTAATACTATTTTTTCTATTTTATCTTTTCTTCGTGCCAAATTCGTATTTTTCTGCTAAGGTATTAAAATCAATAAAAAAATTGTATATAGATTCAACGATGTGTCTGGCGGGCTATATTGAAAAGTACCAAAAATATAAATTCTCCACTGAAATGCAATGACTCCTCTTAAGTTAGAAAACATAATCACATATATTATTATAAACATTAAATTTTTTTTTTATATAAAGTGAAATAGTATTTTTAGAAAACCAATTTGGATAACTTTTTGAATGAAATATATTTGTCAATGCAATTGTTTAGAAAATTATAGAAAACTGTTATATTATCGTTTTTTTTTTTTTTTTTTTACTGTTTGTACTTGACTTGCATCAAGAATTGTTTTATTTAACGTCCACTCTTTCACACCAGGCAACCAGACTACCTGGATCACCCTTATTAAGTCAAATTGGGACGAGACCTACTATTTTTAAGGTGGGCTCTGAACCACCTAGCATCTGCACATGCATGTTTTAATCATGATTCGGCACATTGCCAGCTCTTTAGGAAACATGCAGATTTCCTAAGAAGAATCGTTCGGTTTTAAAACCGAATCCTGCACACCGGCCAGAGGGTCATAGATATTATTAAGCATTGCCCACTATATTATCGTTTATTTTTATTTATTTTTATCAGTAACTAAAATTTTCCATTGAACGAACTGAATATATCAAAACAAGAAGTAGAAACTATAAATCCCATTATTGAACTAAAAGAATTAAGCAATAAAGAGGTCAATTACAAACAAAAGTTACCTGATAGAATAAATAAACTTCATCAAAATCTAAGTTTATATCAAGTTAATCTCAATAAAGAGGAATACGATTCGATATTCAAAATCAAAAATGGTATATATAACCCGAAACAAGTTCAAGAAAAGACTATGAATATGTGCTACAAACATTCAAAACAATACACAAATTCTGTTAATATAATTTGCAAATTAATTTTTAATAAAATATATATATATTTTTCAAAAATCGAGCAAAATATTTAAATATTAGAAGATAAGAGTATAGATTTAAACGTGGATGGTTCGATAATCTTGGTAAAGGTGCCAATCTTCTAAGCGAAATATTTAAAAAAACATGTAAACTTGTAAAAAAATGTAATATACAAACAACTGCTTATTAACCAGAAAGTAACGGTGCTCTAGAAAAAAGTTACCGCAAATTTAACAGAATATTTTACACTCTTTATAAACCCAAACCAAACCTACTGGGATGATTGGATCACTTTTGCAACGTTTACTTATAATACAACACCTCACTCGTCAACAAAATATAACCTCATTTGAATTACGGCACCACAACAGCCTTACAATCTTCAACCAAAACATTGTTAAATTTATGACGATTTTTTAAATAATTTAAAATTTAAAATTCAAAGAACTAGGAAATTAGCAAAACAAAATATTATTCCTCAAAAAGAAATATTAAAAAAAATATTTTGATAAAAAATCAAGAGAAAAGAAATTTTAAATAGCAAATAAAATATTACTATATGACGAAATCGTCAAAGAGGCATTAGCAAGAAATCATCAGATCAAATTATGGATAGGTCACAATATTATCAAAAAATTCCTCAGTAAATTATACCTTAAAAACCAATCGGAAGCTTGTTATAGTACACGCAAATATACTTAGAACTTTTTGGAATAACAATTTGAAATAACAATTTCAAAATAACGATAATGCCTAAATCGGTATTCAGTAATCATTCAATTCTGTTAAAAATATGAAGCGAATTGGTTTTGACAGCTGAAATGTTATGAAATTTTTGTTGTATTTTCATTTTTCTAAAAATCCAACAAAACTGACAGAAAACTTTAAGAAAAATAATTAAAGATATTGTATTTTGCAATAACATAATATAATACTTTTATTTAAATATACAGAAATACATTTTGTCAGAATTTTTTCCATGGAAATACGATGCAAAACTATCATTGACTGTCTAATCTGAGATGAAAATTATTCCTTTGTATTTCTTAGGTGATCCGGGAAGTTTAATTAATAATTAATATCTAATGTTTTAGCAACAAAATAATTAAAAAATTCATCATATTTTAATTAATTAAAAATCATATTAATATCGCACTACTATTTTTACGAGTGAAATTTTTTCTATGTTAAAATAACAATCAATGTGACAGTTCTTAACAGTAACAGATGCGTTCTGAATACCAATTTAGGCGTTATCGTTATTTTAGCAGTAATCGAGCGTGTTAACAGATACAGAATTGGGTCATAATACCTACGACCACAAACTAAAATAACATACCACATAGTTTTTTCACCTACATAAATTGAAATAACTCGATAGTTTTGCGCGTTTGTTGGTCAATTTACGTGTTCTTCTTATTTTAATTTTTATTTCCCCTTCGATATAAATCTCCTATTATTAAACATCTATTGATTTGATTTGTTTTTGTTTTAAAAAGAAGTTTTAGGTTAACGTTGACCCAACTTTTGTTTGTTTGCTGGGATCTGATCAAAATATTATAACCTCAATAAATTTTGTTTATAAAAATATATGTGTTTGGAAATCTCTTGCTCTATGAGAAGAATTTAAAAGTTTCACAAGCTCACTCCATTTATTTATCAAATAATCTGGATTCATTAGATCCGTTTTATTGTGTTTGAAATTTAAATTTGTTTTCAAAAAATCTTTGTACCTAAAACAAAATGTTAAATAGCTTTTTCGCCTACTTTATTAATTATTTCTACGTTTTACTGGTCTTTTGCTATTCATTTCACGTTTATTTAATGAAACTAACCTTGACGTTTACAAAAATCACCACTTTAAACAAATTTACCATTTTTAATTTAGCAAAATGAACAGATGGCGAATATAAAAAAACCGACCAAGGTGGGAGCATGGCAACGTGCTTGCGTTTGGAGCGGGAGGTACCGAGTTCGAATCTCGACCGAGGCGGGATGGAATTTTTCATTCGGCTAATTATGTACTAAACACACATATGTAGTGGGCAATGCTTAATAACATCTATGACCCTCTGGCCGGTGTGCAGGATTCGGTTTTAAAACCGAACGATTCTTCTTAGGAAATCTGCATGTTTCCTAAAGAGCTGGCAATGTGCCGAATCATGATTAAACATGCATGTGCAGATGCTAGGTGGTTCAGAGCCCACCTTAAAAATAGTAGGTCTCGTCCCAATTTGACTTAATAAGGGTGCTCCAGGTAGTCTGGTTTCCTGGTGTGAAAGAGTGGACGTTAAATAAAACAATTCTTGATGCAAGTCAAGTACAAACAGTAAAAAAAAAAAAAAATATAAAAAAAGGCAGAATACTGAATTTATTAAAATAATTTTATTTACTGTTAACTCTAAAAGTTTTTAACAGTAACATGAGATAACAAACGAAATGGCAGAATCGTACTCTAAATTAAATATTTTAATAATAATTTAGTTTACAACAGTAAGGTCAAGTGTAGAGAATTTAAAAATCGAAATAATTAAAAATTCATTAATAAAAACCGTAAATCACACTCATAATAGAATTATTAAACAAGAATCGAACAAACCGTTAATTATAGAAATACTTAAAAACGAAATCAAAAACAATAGTGTTAAAATTATTCTGATTCCAAATATTAAAGGTCAATCGGGAGTGAAAAATCAATTGGCCAAAATGGGTTTAGATGTTGATTATGTATTAAAAATTATACCGATGCTTAACGGTAAAGCTAAAAGAACTCCAAAAATGCCTGCGGTGATATAATTTGTAAAACATTAACTTCCAATGACGTTAAAATTCTGTTTATGGTACTTTCTAGTACGGCTTAGGAAATTGTGCGTTATTGTGCGAAATTGTGACTAATGGGAAAATCTTTAGAGACGAAATTTATAAAAAGGCGTTCACACAGAACGGTATCCGGTGAATTAGTATGTATTACACAACAAAGGAATAAAACGGTACAAAGCCATGGCGAAAAAGTAAAAGAACTTTTAAATGAATTAAATGAAATTTGTATTAAACAACAAGGTATTAATTGTGCTGAAGTTAGTGAAACAACTGCTTTAAATTCTTTTCAAGATGGTTTAAAATATAACTTGAAAACGATTGTTAAATCGTAGCATTTGGATAATCTAAATTCGTCAATTGCTCAAGCAATCCCATAAACCCATAAACCGTTTTTATTTTTACCATCTAGTTCAAATAACAAACAAAATTATTTAAATTGCAATTTTTGTAAGAAACAAGGTTATTCCATGGAAACTTGTTTCAATACGAATACTTATATATTTATTTATTTAGGCCCACGAGAATGCTCTCGATGTGCTAGTTCATTCAAACTTCAAGAACCCAAAATTACAATATTAAAAATGCTTACAGTATAATAATATCAATAATAGTACAATAGTATAATAATAGAAATAATTACAATAGTATTGCATAACCTATGATCTAAATTTAGTTTTAAATAAATTTCTATTTTCGTCATAATCGAATTTACAAATATTACTGTTGAAGATTCGCAACATGCTTGCAATTGGTCGTTCTTTCCATGTTCTATGTGATTCTACGTGCAATGGAAAATAGCAAAGAAGATAATTTAATGCCCACACTTTTGCGAATAAAAAATTCGTTGACGTTTCATGTTTTGTTTGAACATAACCAAAATTTATATTAGCCGTGTTTTATTGAGAATTTATACAGAACCGAATAACTTTTAACATGCACAATACAACAACAGTCCTACACCAGTTATTTATCGTTGATAGCTATTCTGTACTCGATAGAAAAAATTTTGCAAGAGTAAAAAAGTACATTTCGTTAGTAGTTGGTACAAATTCGAAGTTGTTCACTAATGTAAATCCGATTAGGATTATTTCTTACGAGAAATATCTCGTATTTACATAAATATGTTCAATTGAATTATTTGATTTTTCAATTTAATTTTGTTTTAAGTTTGAAGTAAGCATTATATACTTTATTTCTTGCTTGTTTTTATTTACGTTTACTTTTGTTTTTGAATAAAAGGTTAAACAAATTTTCTTTAAAATAATAAATTCTTCATTTTTAATTGTTTCAATGATATTAATAAAACAATATAAACAATATTAAAAATTAAAATGTAAAGAAATACAAAATATGAAAAGAGGGGCCTTATTCAAGAAACCAATCGAAAATTTTCGTGCACGGTTTTTGTTCAGTACCGAACAGGTTATTAGAATTTAAACGCCGCATTGTAAACCCGGCATAATATTAAAAAAGTAGTTCATTAACCTCAGCATTATGAAATATTCAATTTATGATAAAAATTATATTTATTTCATATAATATTTAAAATTGGTTCAAGTTATTTTAATATTACAATTTTATTGTTAATTCAGCAGTTAATATAAATTCATTTCTTTATTTATTAATTTTTAATATAATATAAAAATTATTTTTATATAAAGAAAATATTTGTTAATGTTGCATTTCATTCACCTTTTGTGTTATTCAAATAACGTCATTTGTTAGTAACGATTTTATATTTTTTAATAATTCAATTTGCCTAGTTAGCAAATAATTAGTTTATAAGAAGTAAAAATTTCATTAACAATTGTCAGTCAGTGAAGTCATTTAATTAAACTACCAGTGACCTGATACACAGGTTTAGAGTATTCTAGACTGGTTTTACCAAAGTTTAATTATTTACACTACAAACAAGTGTAAACATTGACTACCGTTCTTACAGTATCTACAACACTGTATGAACTAAAAGTAAATAAAAATTAAATTAGACAACTTACAACTGTCTTTTAATTAATTTAAATTAGACAACTTACAATTGTCTTTTTTATTAATTTCTATTATTTAATCGGAAGATTAAACAGTTTTGAAGCAAAACCGATAGAATTACAATAATTGGTATTCTTGAATTTAGTGCACGTAAAATTTCTATCGAAAACCGATCGAAAATTTTCGACTGGTTTATACCTATCGAATTTGATGCAAAACTTTTGACAATTGAAGTTAAATTGGAAAATTTTGAAAGTTTGCTATAGTAACAGTGAAAATCTATAAAGAAAAAAATAAATAAAACATTATATCCATACATATTTAAAATGAAAAAAATAAATTAAGTTAAATGAAAAATAATAAAAGTGACACTGAAACCGCAAAATAGTTAACTACTTAACGTACGTTTAATAGTTAACTTGTTATGTTTTTTCTCTATCCGCCTCGCGTCAAAATGTATCGCTCTTTCTCACCTCTCCGTTAGTTCAACTAACGAAAAATGGTTAGGTAGTGAATTTTTGTTAGTTGAACTAACGTTCGAAAATTTTCGCACTTTAACTAGAGATTTTAGTTCAGTGGTTTTGGAGGAAAAAATGGCTCTGAAAGTCAAGTGGTAGATAGCTAAACTATGAAAATGATCAAAAAAACAACAAAAATAATAAAACCAAGACCCGCCAAAAATAAATAATATATAATTATTCTAATTAAATAAAATAAAATTAAAATAAAAATGTAAAAATTGTGATTTTAATTTTTAAATCATTTATTAATAATAAATATAAGTAAAAAATTTAAAAATAAATATTAAAAAGAATATATTTGATTGAAATTTGTAGACCCACACGTTAGTTCAACTAAAGTCTACACGTTAAGTAGTTAACTATATTGCGGTTTCAGTGTAACTATAAGCTACGGATTAAAATTATCCGGATAACGTTTTAGTCATCTTGGTGTATATGGCCCTTAATATCAACACTTTCATCAATTATACTCTGTGAGCTATTTTCATATTTACATGAAAAGTTACTGAGATTTTCTGTTTCAATACGTTCTAATCTAATTACATTAATAAACTGTGTTTGGTTTGAAGAATTTACTAGAATATTTTCTTAATTGGCTGAAATTAATGTTTGAAAAATTTGATAACAATTGTTATTAAGAATTCAGAAGGATATTTTAACTTAAATTAGCTAAATATGTTAAATTTGGTGGAAATTCGATTTGAAAGTGTGAATCAGCTAATAGTATTTGTTTACAATCATTACAATTATTTCTTTCAGATACTTTCTTTCCAACATAACCTAATACATACATTAATATAGAAATTGTTTCCTCAGAAATTTCCTCTTCAAAGCTATTTAATATGATGTCATCTATGTTTTCAAAAATTATGTCGTTATCTATATCGTATCTGTATAGGAACACATAAAATACACCAGTCAGGAAAATTGAAACACAATTAGTTACTTCTAAACTTTAAAAACTATTTATTTAATTACAAAATAATACAAAAGCAAGAATTCGTATTTTAAGATTTTAAGATTTCAATGTTGATATGTTGAAGACCAAATAATTTGTGATTTTAAAAATTGTAACAAAAAAAATTCAATTATTTAAATACGGCATTTAGAGAAAAGAATCGATATAGCTCCGATCATTGAACAAAGAAACCTGTTTTATTATTTACTTAATATTATACAATTTGATTAAATAGATCCCGTTAAATAAGTGGGTGAGCAAAAAGAACCCAATAAATAAATATAAAAATTAATTATATTATATGTTCTTAACAGTATCATTCACATTTGTCTACAAAAGAAATATAATAATAAGAATAATTATAAGAATAGATCACAGTAAAACTTTATAAATCATTGTATTAATTAAATAAGTATTCCAACTGAAAAAAATGTTTACTGAAAATATCAAAATATTGTCTGTTGAATACTCAACATGCAATTCAGCAAACTTGATGGAATCATTAAAATTTAAAAACATTCTCAATATTCGGGTTAATAAATTTTTGCATTATCATCAATTAATGTAATTGATGTAATTGATCATCGTACTTATTATATTTTTAATAATTATTAATTTCACAATTAATTTTGTTATATAAATTATTTTAATTGTATTATATTTTGTTTTACACCAGTTTGTGGTATCAGCAGTTTTTTACTGTATAAAAGCAGTGAAAATTGTTTCAATAAATTAGTGATTAATTGTAACGCAATTGAGTACTCATTTTTTTCCAAAAGCAGCTGTTCAAATTAGAGGAATACTCTAGCCAACTTAGTTGGAATTATTTGATCAGTTTTCTTCCTCCATTCCTAAAATTACCAGATCTCGAGTTAGAGGAATACTCTAGCCAACAACGTTGGAATTACTTGAAGATTTGGTAATTGCAAAAAAATAGATTCTATTCTTTTACAACGCTGTTGTGATAGAAAAGAACATTGGTCCTTCGATCCATAAAAAAAAGAACCACAACCTTAATTTAATATCACATCAGCAGAAGAATATTCTGGCCGGAAACGGAATCTGACGTCGATATTAAATCCATTATTATTCATCTTCACAATTTTCTCAATCAATTGTAAAGCAACGAATAATCAAAAATTTTAAAACATTCTCAACGAGAAAGAAAAAAAAAACCAATACGTATACAGCAATAAATAAGAAACAGTTTCAACAAACAAAATCTTCAAGAAAAAGATCCATTTTTCGTTGAAGAACGAAATCATCACGGATTCATCCAGAATACAATTCTCTCAATCAACAAGAACATCGAGAATTTTTCATCAAAGATTTAAGCAAATAAATTTGTTTAAAATCAAGTATATTCATTCACAACGCCGTTGATTGTACAACAAGAAACACTACAAAGTTCTTTTGTCAAAAGAAACTTTAAAAATTTCCTTTGTCAAAAGAAAAGCCACAAATTTCTTTGTCAGACGAAACATTACAAATTTTATTTGTCAAAGAAAACACTGCAAATTTCTTTATCAAAGTAAACAACACAAACACAACAAAAATTTTTTTCCTTATTATTCGTTTTGACTGAATACATCAAATACCTAAAATGGAAAAATTAATAAAACAACAAAATGAGAGTATGGATATCATCAGAAAACTACAGATCAACTTTAATAAAGATTCATCTACACGGAAAACTAAAGGCTATCTTGAGTCAAAAATTCGTACGTTAGAAGACATCAGAGATGAAATAGCAGAACGAGATAAACAAATACATGAAAAATATTTCAACGCAGAGCCAAATCATCAATATTTTTCCACAAAATATTACGAGAATTGTAATAATGTTTGTGAAGAAATATTGCTTATACTACATACGAAACTTGATGCAGTTGTTGCTGAATCTTTGGATTTTAATAAATTCCAGCAGCAGCCAAGATCCTTACATGACGGTCTTAGTTATTTACTACAAAATGAATCTCAACAACAAACTGATGAAGAGTATCAAGACATATACTCAAAGATCAACAAAGAAGCAGAACATCTAAGCGAAGTAGATAACAATCCATATAAATTGCAGATCAACACAGAACCAAATTATAGAGACACATTTAGCAACATAGAAGCAAAAAAATCAATATCAAACAATAATACAGACACTAATCGTTCAAATGAAGCAACAAATTCGTTTGGAAATTTATTTAGTGATGATCAAATGAAAAGATACAAGATCCAACAATTAAAGTTTGATACATTTGACAGAATAATCAATCAACTATGGAATGATATTAATGAAAACAAAACTATCGCTTACTACAAAATGAAAATGGAGTTTTTAAACAACAATTGGATATCATTTTCCAACAATCATGACGAAATAGTAGCAAATGCAAGAAATATAGAACTTGATTCAAATTATTTCAAATATAAAAAATATGAAGTCCAGGAAAATAAGTACCTCAACATAATTATTGCACTTGAAGATAAAATCAACGTGTTAAAAAATCATGATACAAAGAAAACTACAAGAATAACGCCAGCTGATATACAACTACCACGCATAGAAATCCCAACATTCTATGGTGAATATAACAAATGGTGTTCTTTTCATGATATTTTTAAGAACATGATTCATGAAAATCATTCTTTATCGAACATCCATAAATTAAATTATCTAAAAAGCAAACTTGGAGGAGCAGCTTTGAAGTTGATAACTCATCTATCAATATCTGAAGATAATTATCAATCAGCCTGGGAGATTTTGACACGCAGGTATAATAACAAAAGATTACTGGCAAATTATCACATAAATATAATACTAACTCAGCAAGCAATCAGCACTGAGTCAATTAATGGACTCAGATCACTTCATGACATCACCAAAGAAAACCTTCACGCATTACGGAATCTCGGAGTTGATACAAGTTCTTGGGGTCCGATTATTATACAAATAATAAGTCAAAAATTGGACAAGGAAACTCACAAATTATATGAGTCATCCCTTGAAGATCCAAAGGCAATACAGAAAACTGATGATTTTCTAGAATTTTTGGAGCATCGATTTCAAACTCTAGATGCAGGTTATAATGGAAACACAAAAAGTTTGCGTAACAGTAACGCAAACCATTCAGATAGTATACGAAGTAATAAGAATATAAATCAACATAACGAAGTTAATACACACAGACGTAAAACAAATTTTGGCAATGCATACAGAAGCAATGAAATAAAAAATCTACACGCATATCAAATGAATTGCTCCAAGTGCAACGATCAACACATGCTGAGAAACTGTCCAGAATTTCAGAAATTAACTACATCAGAGCAAACAAAATTTGTTAATCAAAAAAATCTTTGCATAAACTGCTTAGCATCAACACATAACGCAAATCAATGCTTAAGCAGGTTCACAATGCAAAAGTCGACATCATACAATGTTGCATCCTACAAGCAATCATCAGTCAAAAACAACAAATAATCAACGTGCAGCTCACGTCTCAACAGTGCAGTCAACTCAAAATACAATGATACCGTCAACATCTTCAAATGTTCAAACAATAGAAGAACCTACAAGTATCCGATTACAATCACATTTCTCCAACAATGTTACAAAAAACAAACATATTCTTCTGGGAACAGCTATGGTAAAAACAACAGCAAACAATGGAAGAGAAGAGCTATTACGAGTTCTAATTGACCCTGGTTCACAAGCCACCTTTATAACTGAAGATGCCAGTCAGAGGTTAAATTTACAAAAACAAAGCATACATGCTGAAATATCAGGAATGGGTGGAATTGCAGCAGGAACAGCTCGAAATATGGTGCAGATTAAAATAAAACCAAGATTTCCATCTGCATTTTCAATAACAATCCAAGCTTTAGTGTTCAAAACACTAACGAAACAATTACCAGAGCAACATATAGATGCTTGGCAATGGAATCATTTACAAAATCTGATATGGGCTGATCCAAATTATAATTGCCCAGGACCCATAGACGCGATTATTGGAGCAGATTACTACGGAGAGATACTATTATCCGAAGTAGTCAAAGGTCAAACAGACGAACCAGTTGCGCAAAAGACTGAATTTGGATGGACTATATTTGGAAACACAAATAGTCATCAAACAAAATATAACAATATACAGAGCATGATTACTCAAACCGAAATTGATAATCAGCTAAAATCTTTCTGGGAACTTGAAGAAATCCCTCCGGAAAGACAACATACTCAAGAAGAATCACAGTGTGAACAAATTTACAACGAAACACATTCCAGAAGAGATGATGGTAGATACACTGTCAACATTCCTTTTAAAGACGGCAATCAAATTAAAAAACTTGGAAATTCAAAAAATACCGCAATCGCCAGATTATTACAAGTGGAAAAAAGACTAGCTAAAGATCCGGAATTGAAACAACAATACCACGATTTCATGAAAGAATATTTAACACTAAATCATATGAAATTGGTGGATACAACTGCAGAAACAAAAAATCATAAATCAATCAATTACTTTTTGCCACATCATCGAGTTTTAAAGGAGAGTAGCACCACGACCAAACTTCGAGTAGTTTTCGATGGATCTGCTAAATCAAGCTCCGGATACAGTTTAAATGATTTAATGATGACTGGACCCACGTTGCAGCACGACCTTGTATCCATTATAATGAGATGGAGAAAGTACAAATACGTTTATACAGCGGACATTGAAAAAATGTTTCGACAAATAAATATTTCGGAAGAGCATCAACAGTTTCAAAAAATTCTTTGGCGAGAATCCACAGAAGAGCCCATCAAAGAATATAATCTTACAACCGTCACGTATGGAACAACGGCTGCAACCTACTTGGCAGTAAAAACATTACATCAACTTGCAATAGATGATAGAAACCAATATCCTATCGCTTCCAAAATCATTAAAAACGATTTTTATGTAGATGACCTGATGGCAGGAAATGACACAGTAAACGAGGCAATTATCTCTAGAACTCAATTAAAAAATATGCTCAGTGGTGGAGGCTTCAACTTAAGAAAATGGACAACAAACAATGAAGAAATATTACAAGGACTACGAGAAGAAGATCGATCATTATCCTCAATACAAATAACCGTAGATGATACTATAAAAACTTTGGGTATCAGTTGGAATCCAACAACCGATGCATTCGAATTTAAAGTACATCTGGGTATCGATTCTGACTGCCATTCAATTCATTTCATTTTGAACTTTGAATTTTTGGCGTATACGTATACGAGATCATATGATTTTGCAATGTAAATGTGTTAGTGCGAGATGCGGTTGAATATTTTTTTTCGGACTATTTTCGGATTTAAAATGAATTTTAAACGTCAAAAACTTTGAACACCTATTTTGTTATTCAAACATTTTTCATATTAATAGAATGGTTAGGAAATTTTTTTTCAATTATTTAATTAATTTTTTCATTTTTTTTAAATTAATTTCGTAGGTTTCTTCATTTTTTTAGAATTGTTTTTCTTTTAATATATAAATAATAATAATAATTTAACCATTTAAATAATTTAAATGTTAATTTAATCTTTTTCATGTTTTTTTTTATATTATTATTAAGACATAAACCCAATTGCATTGAAGAAGATACTAAAGGAATAAAAAACAATAAATAATAAATTTAATAAGAATAAAAAATATTTTGTATATAAATAATGATAAAATATACAATATTCGTTTTTTAGATATTATTGGATGGTATATTTAATTTAATTTATATTTTTTTGCATTATTTAATAATTTATTTTATTATATAAAATAAAATAAATTATTGCACATCATCATATATATTTGATTGAAAACAGATGTTAAATCAAAACAAAAACGCAATTTTTAAATGTCAAAAATTTAAAAACAATAACAAATTGTACTAGATCGTTAAACAAAAATGTAATTTTATTACCTCCCAACCGATTTGCACCGAACAATACATAGACAATATCGGGATTCAATTCAATTACAAAATGAATTGAATGGCAGTCAGAATCGACACCCTGAAAGAACTAGAGGGAGTTCAAACGAAGCGCAAATTACTTTCGGATGTTTCTAAGTTGTTTGATCCTTTAGGGTGGTTAGCACCATCTATTATAATACCAAAAATGTTGTTACAAGATTTATGGTTGGCTGGGTTGAACTGGGATCAAGCTCTCCCTAAAAACCTAGCAAACAAGTGGATTAAGTACAGAAATTCATTGAAAGCACTTGAGACAATAAAAATTCCGAGATGGACACAAAATACCAAAAACGAAATATTTTGTGAATTGCATGGATTTTGCGATGCTTCCGAAAAAGCATATGCAGCCGTTATATATAGTAGAGTGAGCTGCCAAGATGGTGACACACGTGTTACTCTACTAACAGCCAAAACAAAAGTAGCACCAATTAAGGCAAAAATTTCTCTTCCTCGTTTGGAATTATGCGGAGCTTTATTACTTACTAAACTAATAAAGCATACCCAGAAAGCAATGCAATATCAGTCTGTTACAACATATGCATGGACCGACTCAACAATAGTACTTGCCTGGATACGTGGACAGCCAAACAAATACAAAACATTTGTTGCTAATCGATTCTCAGAAACTCAGAACATTACTCATCCCTCACAATGGAGGCATGTTAGATCTGAAGAAAACCCAGCTGATGGTGCTTCAAGAGGAATAGATCCAACGGATCTTAAAGATTATTCACTCTGGTGGAACGGGCCAAGTTGGCTCAAATTCTCTCAAGAGAATTGGCCCAGTCTACAATTAAGCATACTAGACACAGAATTAGAAAGAAGAAAAATCACTGTACACAATGCAATTGTAGCTCCTGCATCGGTGTTGAATGGATTAATTCAAAAATGCTCATCAATTAAAAAACTAATTAGCATTTTGGGATATTGCAGAAGATATCTACACAACCTCAAAAATAAAGTACACGCATTTGGACCTCTGACAACTGAGGAGTTACACACATCTCTGAATTATATTATACAAAACACACAGTTAGAAGAATTTGCTGAAGATTACAAGTTCTACAAGAAACATCAAAGATTCAATCCAAAATCACGATTACTATCATTAAACCCATTTATTGACAATGATGGCATACTAAGAGTAGGCGGGCGCCTACAGCAAACAAGCTTTGGATACAATACAATACATCCGATTATACTGCCACAAAAAAGTAAAATTTCAAAACTTATAACTGAAGAAGCTCATGCAAAAACACTTCATGGAGGCACCAGTTTGACATTAGCATATATACGACAAAGATATTGGATTATGAATGCACGGAATCTTACAAAACAAGTAATACACAAATGTATTAAATGTCATCGATACAACAGCAAAACTATGGAACAAATAATGGAGAATCTACCAAATGCACGTGTTAACCCATCGAGGCCATTTACACATACAGGGGTTGATTACGCTGGTCCTATTCAAATTAGAACATCAAAGGGCAGAGGAAATAAATCAACCAAAGGTTGGATTGCAATATTTGTATGTCTAGCAACAAAGGCTATACATATTGAACTTGAAAGCGATTTGACAAGTGAGGCGTTTCTAGCAGCATTCAAGAGATTTACAGCACGTCGTGGACTGTGCAGCGATTTGTATAGTGATAACGGAACAAATTTAGTTGGGGCAAACGCAATATTAAAAAATCATCTTAAACAAGCTATACAGGAAACACAAGAAACAGCCTCCCAAATCTTAGTCAAAGATGGTACACAATGGCATTTTATACCGCCAGCTACACCACATTTTGGTGGTCTATGGGAAGCCGGAGTAAAATCTATAAAATATCATCTCAAGAGGATAATTGGAGATTCAACTCTCACCTTTGAGGAATTAACAACAGTATTAACACAAATAGAGGCTTGTTTGAATTCAAGACCTTTGTGTCCAATGACAAGTGATACAAAAGATTTGGCCGTACTAACACCAGGTCATTTCTTAATTGGCGGCGCATTAATTTCGCCCCCCGAACCATGTTTGCTTAGTTCAAAAACAAGCAGATTATTACGATGGCAACTTACACAAAAAATGATACAAGATTTTTGGAACGTGTGGTCAAGAGAATATCTCTCTCGCCTTCAACAACGTCCTAAATGGCTGAACAGTCACAGGAACCTACAAGTTGGCAAACTAGTTTTGATAAAAGATAATCAAACTCCACCATCCAAATGGCCTTTAGGAAGAATAAACGAAACGCATCCCGGAAATGATGGAAACGTTAGAGTAGTGACTATTCAAACAGACGGTAAATTAATCAAAAGACCAGCATGTAAAGTAAGTCCACTACCTATAACAGCTAACAGCACAATTGAGACAGAAGTTCTTCACATAAACGTGAAAGTAAACACAACAAATATTAAATCGATGACAACAAATAAAAAAAGTATAAACAATGAATTTATTCACCTTCGCAAAAACAATGTCCAAGGACAATCATTTCTATTAATACTATTGCTACTTATATTAACAACATTCAACCGTATACAAGTAGAAGCAGCCGAACAACCATTTAAAATTCATCCATTTGATAGCCAACCTGGAATTTACTTCGAAGATTTGGGAATCGCTAGGTTGATAAATAACGAATGGATCATTATTGTATATTACGATCTAACAAACTATTGGTTAGAATTAGATGGATATAGAAACATTACAACGCAATTGGAAGTTTTAATGAATAACGTCTCAATAATGAATACAACAATGCCAGTTTGCAAGGCGATAATAGTTCAATTCAAGCATCATTTAAGGGAAATTGAGCATAAAAATACACTGCTGCACAATTTCAACGAAAACAGTGTCTCCAGACAGAAAAGGGGTCTCATAAATGCCGTTGGATCAATAGCTCATAGTCTCTTCGGCGTACTGGATCAGGAATTTGCAGAGCAGTATGAAAAAGACATACAGAGTTTGAAATCAAATGACGAACATTTGCTTAATCTAATCCAACGGCAAACATCGATAATAGAATCTACAAGCAACATTATAAAACGACCGACAAAGGAGATTGAACTTCAGTTCAACGACTTTAAGACTCAAGCATTGGAAATCATTGACGTACTACAAGGTTTAAACTATGAAACAATCAGACTGGGAGCTACCCAATCTTTTATACTTCTTGCATTACAAAATATTTTGATGATGACAAACTATCAAAACACGCAAGAAGCCCTGATGAGCTTAGTGATGAGCGCACAAAATGGAAAAATCCCTTTGCAGCTATTGACTCCAGATCAATTGAAAGGACAACTAGAAATCATTAAAAGAAACTTACCGAATAATCTTCAAGTACCAGCTGATGGCAATGATGAACAACTTATGAGTGCTAGAGCCAGAGTCACAACAAGGAATATTATCATCGATATAAAAATTCCGCTATTACAACGAGAAGAATTTCAATTACTTAAACTGTTGTCAGTACCAACACCTCATGAAAACAAGTTTATTTCAATCACTCCATCAACACCCTATCTGGTGGTAAATCTCCATCGAGATCGATATTATCCGATGACGAACTACGAGCTAAGCCGCTGTTTCTCTGTAGATGCTGAAGAAACTTTATGCAGACAGTGTCATCCGATATTCAATACGCAATCTAGCGTCAGTCTCTGCGAGATGTCAATGCTAAATCACGCAAATCAACTATCATCAGACTGCATAGTTAAAGAGACTGTTCCGGAGAGAACATGGATACAGTTACAACAGTTACAATCAAATAGCTGGATTTACGTAATGGACAGTCCATACACATTGGACGTGATCTGCAATCAACAAATTGTATCACTTAGATTAAATAACAGTGGCATAATACAGTTACAACCACACTGCACAATAAAGGAAACATCGATGCTGATAACGTCACATAACCTTTATCCAAGCAAAATAAAGGCATCATTTCAGCCAGCGATCAATTTAAGTCAAATGATAATAAACAATGGGAACAGAACCTTTAACCTCACGGCACCGGCAGGAACAAAACTTACTACCTCAGAAGAAATAGCTAAACTTGATGAAAATATAAAACTACAGAAGAAGCTAGATGGAGGAAGTTCCAATTTCAATCATCATGATATACATCACTATAGTATATCATATATCATATTAGCAACACTCATCATACTGGGACTGATTTATACAACAAAGTTTATTAGAACCAAATGTATAAATGCAGCTACAAATCTTACAGTTCCATCAATAGAAATAGTTTAAAAGGATGACCAGTCATAGCAAACTTGATGGAATCATTAAAATTTAAAAACATTCTCAATATTCGGGTTAATAAATTTTTGCATTATCATCAATTAATGTAATTGATGTAATTGATCATCGTACTTATTATATTTTTAATAATTATTAATTTCACAATTAATTTTGTTATTTAAATTATTTTAATTGTAATATATTTTGTTTTACACCAGTTTGTGGTATCAGCAGTTTTTTACTGTATAAAAGCAGTGAAAATTGTTTCAATAAATTAGTGATTAATTGTAACGCAATTGAGTACTCATTTTTTTCCAAAAGCAGCTGTTCAAATTAGAGGAATACTCTAGCCAACTTAGTTGGAATTATTTGATCAGTTTTCTTCCTCCATTCCTAAAATTACCAGATCTCGAGTTAGAGGAATACTCTAGCCAACAACGTTGGAATTACTTGAAGATTTGGTAATTGCAAAAAAATAGATTCTATTCTTTTACAACGCCGTTGTGATGGAAAAGAACATTGTCCTTGAGATAAATTCAATGTCAAATCAGACAAACTTTAAACATATATTTTAGACACAATAAAACGGAATCATTATCAAAATGATTGTTTAATAAGAACAGAAATGACTATGGATCACAACAATTATTATAAATTATTATAATTATTATACACTTTGCGTGATTATAATAATGAATATTCACAGAACACTTAATAACATTTTCTAACTTGTAACTTACAATTATATTCACTAAAAACAGTTTTTATTGCGTAACGAAAAAATGTTCACAATATTGTTCTCCTGTCAAATTATAAGAAGCTTCAACAGTTCTTTTTGAACACAATAAAACGGAATTATTGTGAAAATGTTAGTTCAATAACAAGACAAATATCCACAGTTCATAATAATCACATCAAACCATAATTCCTTGACTATACCAACTATACCAAGTGGCGTATCCATTTATCGATTGTGATTGGTTCAAAACAAAAAATGTAGTCAAAATTTTAACTAGATTCGTTTAAAGTTAAAAAATATTTCAGTTTAAAAAAATTAAAAATAACCCAATTTATTCAAAAAAATGATGTACAAAAATGCAATTAGCGAGAAAAAACTTAGGATTATTATTTCTTGTAAAGCTTAATTATATTTACTATATAAATGATATCGCACACCAAGCGCGTCGCAAACAAGAATTAGGCATTAAATTCGCCTACTGTCGCACACCGAACACGACCATCGCAAAAGTTTGTTTTTATAGTTAACGTACCCTTTATTATAAATTATAGATTTTCTTTGAATTTCATCCATTACAATTTCATCAAAGCTGATAATAGATTTAATTTTTCTGTGAAAAATTAAATTTTGTACAAATTTAATTTGGTTATGTTCAAACAAAACATGAAACGTCAACGAATTTTTTGTTCGCAAAAGTGTGGGCATTAAATTCGCGCGAATATTTTTTTTGCGAACAATATCCAAATTATCTTCTTTGCTATAATAGACCTTACTCCTTCCACATAAGGTATATTTTCTTGCGAATTCGCGCTTAGTGCGCGATACCCTTAATAGGTGTTTTCTTTTGGCAGTTCTATATAGCATAAAGGAAAAGACTACAGTTATTCTCGATACTATTTTTCTAACAAAACATTGCAATTTGATATTAATTTTAACTAATAATTCATGGAAAAATATAAAAGTAAATGAAAGGAAATTTAACTAATAATAACAATTTCCATTAATTTGCATGTTATTAAAAATTAATAATGGTTAAGAATGAACAAAAGTATAAGAAAATTTATATTTTTAATTTTCAATGAAGGTGTATAAATAAATCGAATAAAAAAGTCGCCCATATCATATAAAATAAAAACCAGCCCAGAACATTTCAATAATAAAAATATAATAAATAAATGAAAAAATGAAATCTCGGTTCTTTTTAGTCTCCTTCCATTTGTTTTTTCAACTAATAAAATAATATTTTGATAGTTGAAAAAAAAAATCGTCCGTTCCCTGAAATAATATAGTATGGGTTTTGCGTCATATTGTGTGGCTCAGTGACTTTTTACAGTTCTATGCACAATTTTTGATTATAGTTTTTTTATTCAATAATATATAACTGTAGGTACTATAAGAAACAGTTTGTTTTAGTAACAAACAATGCAGTTAGATTTTTTTAATGTTTCATATTTCAGTTTTCAATTTGCGTTTTTGTTTTGTTACGTAATGATACCATAATTTTTAATTTTGAGTTTATTTTTATTTTTTCATACTTTCCTGTTTTATGTATTTATTTTAAATATATGTGTACGTTTTATTAAATTTCATATTTTATTATTATTACTAAGAAACAGAAGTAATAATTAAATTACTGACAATTGAAAAGAAATTCTTATTTGGTAATAGGTAAATGCTCAATTTAAAAGTATATTTATGGGATTATTGTATGACAAGAATTCTAATAAAAATTCATTCGAAAAATCTAGAAGAAAAGGAAGAAAATGTGTGATAGCTAATTAGCTAATGTGATCAAATTATTTGCTAATATAAAATGTATTACCATTAATTTAGCAACTATTAGAATTTCTACTCGATGAAAAGTTGGTCGTATTTAGTAAATATAATATTTATTTACGAGCCTGTGACTTAAAATAAGCATTTGATTACAAATATATATATATATATTTTCAAGTATCGAAATCCAATATTATAAATACAAAAAAAAATTATTATTTCAGATTTTCATTTAAAAGCAAAAAAAACAAAACTTTTTAATTAAAGTTCAAAAAAGCTATTTTCATTTTTTTTTTTCAATATTTCTTTTCATCTTTTACCTATATCCCTACTTATTTGCTTGTTCAGAAAATGAAGTTTACAATTTTTCCTATAATCCTATCCGCTTTTACTTTATGATAGAGAAGCTTATATTATAATATTTACTTTTGAAATTGGAATGTATATAGGATATATATGCATAGAATCTATGTGTATGTATATATGTATTTATATATATTATAAAATGAGTAAATTAATGTATGGATTTAAATGTGATATTCCTACAATTTATTGAATTGATACCAACGAAATGTTGACATAATGTCAATATTATAATTACTGATATTAAAATCATAATTAGAATAAAACCAAATTTTCAATAATTTAATTGAAACAACACACCTTTAAAATTTCACGAAATATTTATTTTTATCAACTATTTGATACAAAGTGGTAGATAATGACTCCATAGTCATTATTATCATTAAAACTCATATTTCACGGCTCTTAAACATAATTTATTTATTAAATTTTCAATACATAAGTAATAATTTTTTATCGTTTCATAGTTAAGAAATTGAAGTAAAAATTAAAATCCATTCTAATATGGGATAGTTTCTCTAAATATCACTTAACTAAAAAAAAATTATTCATAGCATGTGCAAGATGCTAGGTGGTTCAGAACCCACCTCAAAAATAGTAGGTCTCCTAGTTACTAATAACCTTAATCGTTGTACTAAGGTTAATAAAAAATTGAAATACAATACAACAATATTACAACCCTTATTTTTTAGTACATGTTTATTGAGATAATACTTTGCATTATATGCATGTACATATATATGTTTATACTTTTTATAAGATGAGATATAAGAATTGTCGTACTTTATAAGCATTTAATTATAGATTAAAATAAATATTACATTACCGTATAGAAATAAATTAGACAAATTCGACATGAATAACTGTCTTCATTTTAGGGGTATCGAGAATATGTATCAGTCAGATTCATGTTCCTAAATAATTTCTATACGCACACTTTCTTGGATTGTAATGACTTTAAAAACTCTTTTTTTTCAATCTTAATTTTTTTTAGTAGGTCTTGTCCCGATTTGACTAGTAGTCTGGTTGCCTGGTGTGAAAAAGTGGACGTTAAATAAAACAATTCTTGATGCAAGTCAACAAACAGTGAAAAAAAAATCTTAATTTTTATTAATATTTTTCATCTTTAAAAATTTACTTTCTTTAATGTTAAAAAAAAACATTTTTATTGTATTTTATACTTAAATCATTCATTATAATTAATACATAAATAGATTATTATTCCTTTATTACTCTAATTTATACATTACGAAAATAATATTGAATATATTTGGTTTGCTGATTACTGTTTCTTTTATTTAATACATGTATCTTAAAGTATATCTTATCAAATTTATTTTAAATATTATTTTCTTAAACATTGTCTCAAATATATATTGTAAATATATATATATATAAAGTTAAATTTAATTATAATGTAGTTAATTGGTATTCATATACCGCCGTATACATCTACGCTCAAGAACACAGATACGTAATTACGCATACCTATTATTTATTATTTAATTAGGCTAATCATATCAGACAGATATATATTTTTATGTATATATAATTATAAAATTATATAATAGAAGGTAATATCTCATATATATATATATATATATATATATATATATATATGTTAACATATAAAGATATAAATAAATTTATAATGTTTAATTAAATATTTGGTGATAATTGTTCTGGGATGTTTTTCTTTTCTTACATACACTAAAATTTACATCTTATATAGACATTTACATTTTCAACCAAATATAAATTTTATAATATCTTTTTCGAGGCTAACACAAGAATATAATAAAAACGGATAAAGTTTTCTCTTGAGCACGTAATAAGAGTTGATAAGCAGATTGTAAAAAGGAAAATATGGTACACAGGGATAGAATATACTTTTACTTATCGTGTTTTTTTTTACGAAAATTTCCCAATCTATATATGGATCTTTATATCGTATACACCACAGACGAGAAAGGGAATAAAAACACTTTTCTCTTATAGTATATCTATTTAAACAAAAATGAAAATGAAAAAGTGGAATGATTTTTAAACAAAAGAAAAGCAGAAATAATATTCCATAACACTGAAACCGCAATATAGTTAACTACTTAACGTACGTTTAATAGTTAACTTGTTATGTTTTTTCTCTATCCGCCTCGCGTCAAAATGTATCGCTCTTTCTCACCTCTCCGTTAGTTCAACTAACGAAAAATGGTTAGGGAGTGAATTTTTGTTAGTTCAACTAACGTTTGAAAATTTGCCCTCTTTAACTAGAGATTTCAGTTCAGTGATTTTGGAGAAAAAAATAGCTCTGAAAGTCAAGTGGTAGATAGCTAAACTATGAAAATGATCAAAAAAAACAACGAAAATAATAAAACCAAGATCCGCCAAAAATAAATAATATATAATTATTCTAATTGACTAAAATAAAATTAAAATAAAAATGTAAAAATTGTGATTTTAATTTTTAAATCAAAAAAAATTTAAAAATAAATATTAAAAAGAATATATTTGATTGAAATTTGTAGACCCACACGTTAGTTCAACTAAAGTCTACACGTTAAGTAGTTAACTACATATATTGCGGTTTCAGTGTTATAATTTCAATTTAAAATATCTTATAATATATCTAAATGGTTTCTTTTTGTGGCTTGTTCCAGTGGTGGTCAAACTATTTCTTTATTGGAACTAGTGGGTGCTGTTTCCCGACTTTATTTCAATCCCGGGATTCGGGAATGATAATTTACAAAATCCCGGGAAAACCCGGGACCCGGGAATAATTTTCCAAATATTAAGAATTTTACAAATTTTATATTTTCATATCATTATTTTTATTAAAAAAAATACATTTTGAATCCATTATTTTTAACCAAAAAACATAACATTAATAAAACCGAAAATAAAACATAATTTAATTTATCGGCTTTTCAGCTTCGTTTTTAAAATAAGTTTTTAAAAAACATAAAACATCAATTGAATGGTCTGATAGACCCACTTGTTTTTTTGTTACTATTGTTCCACAAATTGAAAAAACCCGCCCGATTCGGTCGATGTTGGTTTAATTGTCATTAATGACTTATAAATACGTTGAAGATGACAAATGAAGATGGCAAATTTGAGTAAATTAAATTATTTTTTAATCCCGGTTTTAAAATGATAAATCCCGGGAATCGGGAAATGAAAAAATCCTCAATTTTCCCGGGAATTCGTTCCCGGGAATTCCCGGGAAGGACCCACTAATTGGAACTAAAAAATTGTTTATTCTTTTCGTATTTGATTTACCTTTGTTATTAGACTATAACTTTTCAGTTTCCACAATTTACAAGTAAAATAATAAAAAATAAATATTGGAAGGATTCATGAAAGTTTATGAAAATGAACAATATTTTGTGTTTCACGAAAATTATTTTATTTCTATTTTATTTATTTCAGTTCCAATAAAAAGAAAATATATATTTACATTAATAGCGCATTTAAGTACTTGTATTCATCAGTTAGTATATACAGTAGATAGGTTATATATATTCGTTTCAGAAGTATATTTTATTTAAATAAAATAATAAATAAAAATAAAAATTAATAATAATTAATAGCTTCATAAGAGGGACGGAAAAAAATATTCACTCCGTGGAAGATTCTCTTAAATGTTTTTACGGAACTACGGATGTCTCTTAAATAGATTGATGATTTTTAAAATGTGACTGTTATTTTGTGGTGGTCGAAGCTACAAATGCTTTTATATACCAAAATATTATTGAGAGGAACGGCAAAAGAATTTATAAATTGTGAAGCTGAAGTTACCAGTTGCAGAAGTTTGTTATTAAGTGAATTATTTTCATGAAATTCACTGTTGCAACAACGCGTAAAAAAGATCAGAAGTCCAGGCTTTATTATTGAATGGAATACCAGATGTTTCAAATAAGATTATTGTGTTAGGTGTTATTTCGGTTGATGATTTTAAATCAAAGTTGAGTGTGTACGAAAAGATAGCAGATCAGCAACAACAAAAGAATAAAACGTTTGTTCCTGTCAAGCTTAAGCCTAAAGTTAAAATTAATACAGCATCAAATGAAATAAGAACAGCAGAAGTTTATCCTAGAAGATCCTGTGGAAATTGTGGATTACGAAACCATCCATCATAGAACCCCGTAATGTTTTAAATGTAATCAGTTTGCACACATGGCTGCAACATGTAAGGAAAAAAATAATGTGGGAATTTTGTGTATTAACAGCACTAAAAGCAAACTCAAGGAAATTAAAATAGAAAATCACAATTTTGAAACATTAATAGACACAGGAAGTGACGTCAACCTTATTCCATATGACAGTTATTTTAAGTTAGGAACACATAAGCTGAATGATGATCCTATTTGTTTAGTAGGAATTGGAAAAGCTAATGGTTCATTTAATGGTTCATTTAAAGCCAATGTTAGTATTGATGATTGCATGTTTAATACAGTAATTTATGTAGTCTCAGAAAAATCTTTACCAGATCAGTGTATATTGAAAATGAACTATTAATTCAAGCGACATTAAATATTAATACATAAACAAAAGAAATGATGAATTTGATGTTCTGAAAATAAGTATAAATAAAGAAGATGAAGTTGAAGCAGATTTAAGTAGTAATGCAAAAATTATTGAAGAGGAAAAACAGTTGGAAGACCTTATCGAAAATTATACTTCAGAACCAACAGTCAAGCAAACTACCATAGAAGACAAAATAATACTACAAGATGAGAATCTAATATACCAACATCCAAGCCTTGCGTTGCCGGAAAAAATGATTATGAGTAAAAATATGGACGATTGTTTAAAGGAAGACAGAGTTAAACACAGTAATTCCGATTTTGGCAGTCCAATTGTTTTAGCAAAAAAGAACGATGGAGCAAGATAACGAATATCAAAAACTCAATAAAGTCACTGTTTCGTTGATGAATAAAAAACTGTAACTTTTCTATTTTTTTTCTTTATTTTAACAACTAATTTTAAATATAATAATTAATATAATGTTCTTAATGCGACTTGTATCACGGCTAATATTGAAGTGAGTTAATAAAAAATAAATACAATCTTGAAAATAAGACAGAACTAAAATTGAGTCAATTATTTAATATTGCAACATTGTAATTAATTGATTAAAACTAAACTAAACTAATTAATATTGCAACATTGTAATAATAATATTATTTGATTTGAATCTTAACTAACTAATTAATAATCGATCTTTAATAATTTCAATTAATTAAATCGAATAATTCAAAATTCACCTATAAACAGTAATTCAAAGTTTTTAAATTCACAAAAAACAATTCAAATGTGAACTAACTTAATTATAAATATATGTTGCTTTTGGCAATCCTAACAGTCACCAATAGATTTTTCCATGTAACAGTACATCCAAATAGTCAGAAGTATACATCGTTCGTGGTACCGGATGAGTATTACAATTTGGTGGAAAAACCTTTCAAAAGAGATATAGTAGTATTATCAAATAAAAATACTTACAATCGTAAAAGACAAAAAGCTTACAAATACCAATTGAGTTACATAGCTGACGTTATGAAAATCAAGCATCATCCGAGTCGGAAGATGACCAGAATGGCTATGAGATAAAGTAGGCGATGAAAATAGAGGAAAGAAAAGAGACAAAACGAAAAATCAGTGGTTTGATGTATTGAAAAAGAGAGCACACATATTAATTTGTTTTATTTATTTAATGTAATTTTAAAAGTTCTGTTCGTTCCAAATATATTCATATTTGTTCATTGTTCAATATAAATCTTAATTACTCGTGGAATTCTACTTCCATAAGTTGAGATTCTACATAAATAATATGTGTACCTTCTTGTATCTAGAATATTTGAATATTTATTTTTCTTTCTAAATTTTTTATTTGAGTTTAATTTAGATTTTCAATATAAAATTGTGTTAATCTCACAGGCATCAAATTCATTTACTCTTTCTTCATTAACGGATAAAAAACATATTTCATTTTGCACTTCTTCTGGATCTAAAATAAAAAATATTAGAAGAAAATATCTTAGCAGCTATACAATTTTCATAAAATATAATTAACTAATATTCAAATTAAAAAAAAAAAATTATGATGATTGAAGTATATTCTATTGGCTAGTGTAGGAAGTTTTGTCCAGAAGCCTGGTGCGAACGAATAATATCTTCCAGTTTGAAATGCAAAATACAAACTACAAAATGTTGGCCTGGAGTCCAATCTGCTCGTGGAATTGCTTTTACCAACAATTTTAAAATATTTTCATTTTTCGGAAATGAGAATGTTGTAATAACATCAGTTGTTGTACTTGCATAATTCGATTTCTAGTTTGGTACCCAACATTCTCGAGGCACTTTAAATTATAGCAATAAAAAACAAAAAAAAAAGCTCATTAATCACAAAAACAATAATATATATACAGGTAACCCTCGAATAACGCGGTAGTTTGGTTCCAGGCAAAACTGTGTGTTAAACAAAACCGCGTTAATTGATACTTGGAATTCATATAAAACAATGGGTTTGGTTCCAAAAAAAAATTACTGTTTACAAAATAATTTGAAAAAGCTATATACATATTTTCGTTATTTCAGTGATACAATTTTAAATGATTGTAAATATTAAAGATAAAGTATGTATTATCTATAAACTAATGCACAAAACTATACATAGAGACGAACTTAATCACAAAAACATGATGTTTATATTAAATGAAAACGAAAAATCCAGAAAACTACATAAACACAGAAATTATATCATATTTGTCAATAATTGTAAAGGGTATCGCGCACCAAGCGCGAATTCGAATCGTAAGAAAAAAATTTACGCGAAAATATTCTTTGTGGGAAAAAAGTAAAGTCTATTATAGTAAAGAAGATAATTTGGATATTGTTCGCAAAAAAATTATTCGTGCGAATTTAATGCCCACACTTTTGCGAACAAAAGATTCATGGAAAAATTAAATCTATTATCAGCTTTGATGAAATTGTAATAGATGAAATTCAAAGAAAATCTATAATTTATAATAAAAGGGTACGTTAATTATAAAAACAAACTTTTGCGATGGTCGCGTTCGGTGTGCGATAGTAGGCGAATTTAATACCTAATTCTTGTTTACGACGCGAATTCGCGCTTGGTTCGCGATGCCCTTAATTGAGAAAACAACATCTATAAACATACATACATACTGATTTTAAATTTTTTAATTTACACTAAATGTAAATTATAGCGGAAAAAACGAAAATATAATCACATAAACATAATGTTTATATTAAATATAAACCAACACTGCACAAAACATATAAAACTAAGCTTAATTGTCACAAATTATATAATATTTTTCAAGAAATCACACAGAAATTATAAAACACCATAACCTCAAATTTTTAAATTCACAATAAACCACTTGTCGATATTGATTAAATAAAATTAAATAAAAAATGGATTATTAGAATTAGAAACACTTCAAAATTATTCTTACTTATTGTTCTTACTTTATTCACTTACTTTTATAATAAAGTTGTAACAACTCTTAATGCCGGTATCATAACCAAGATTATCATGGGTTTTTGTAGCGTTGCAGTTTTTTTGTTATTCCTGTCCCTCTCTACTCATGCAAAAATCATCTACCATCTTTCTCTACGTTTTTTGCTCATATGCTTGTTTGATTGAATAATGAGTCAAAAGCGCTGGAGGTAATTCTAAAATGGCGCATATTTTGAAGACCGTATGCACCATCGCAATGTAGTTTTCTCTTTTACTTTCATTGAAAAAAAATATTCTGTTCTTTTCTAAAATATTTTTCAAAGAGCGGTTAAATTTGAAATTCAATAATAATTTTTTTGTCGTGTTTGTGAACAATAAATTTTGTTTATATATTAAAATAAATATAATTGTTCTTATATTTAAAAATTTAGCTATTTTTCAGTTATGTTTTTAATTTAATATTTTTAGTTTTTATTATTATTTAATCGAATTTAATATTTCAAAAATTTATTTTAATTCGTACAATATTAATATGGAAGAATTGAATAAATTTTTTATATTTTAATTTTATTAAATAATTTTTTAGAAAAAATAACGTTAAAATTTAAAATAATGAGCAAGAAAATGGCAAGAAAAAGACCAGGAAAAAAAATAGCAAAAAAACTGCAACGCTACAAAAACCGCCGATAATTTTGGTTATGATACCGGCATAAAGAATGGAGAAGGGAAGTAAATGCTACTCAATATTTTTTTAGATACCAAAACTATAATGGAGTACTTTTGTAGAATAAACATTATGCCTAATAATTTTTTTTTCATTCCTAATTGTCCAAAAGAAAACTCAAAAATTAAACATTATAGGACGATTGGACTTATGGTTCCATTTGGCAATATTTTAAATCTGACGTCATTAAATTTATATGTTTGTCTCTTTCTAAACATATAGTTTACTCTGTCGAATGATCAAAAAATTTCCTTTGTTTGGGAAATTTTTTGGTAATTATTTTTTTAGTGTTGTGTTGTTACAACGTTATGTAAACATTAACTATAAAATTATTTAATAAAAAAAAAGTTATTTCTTTAATAAATACTCTCCAATTTTGCTTTAAATAGTATTTTAAATATTAATTTTGGAATATACATTAAAATATAACATGTTATATAAAATAATTTTCAAATATATCGGTTGATTTTTAAATAGCATTATTGATGTACCATCTATGATTCAAAAGCAAAACTATAAGTTTTTATCGTGCTATTCACTTTATTCTAATGGTTTCATACCTGTATGAAAAAGAAGAAAAAATTCATGAAGTCATATTCGACTATATTTTTGGTAAGCGACTTTTTTTAACTAAATTGGATATATCTGTATCACCAGTAGACCGATTAAGATTTATTTCGTAGAGAAATATTTCGTATTTCGGGATATTAAAAAAAAGTGTGTCGCTTATTAATCTTCAAAAAAAAAGAAAGAGACAAATATAAAATCCCAAAATACGTACGTCGTGCTTTACTTCACTTTAAGCTAACTTATGCGCCATTTTGATTACTTTTCATTTATTTCAACAATTATTCTATCGCTCTCAAACTGACATATATTCATTTTCAAATTTGGTATAGTAAAATTTTTAAAAATTATAAATAAAAACACGAAACAAATTAATTTAATTTTTTTATTTTAGTTTTTATTACAATTTATATTATATTTATTATACTTGTATTACTTATATCTACTTATAGCTTATTTATACTTATTAATTATTTATTATTATCTACTAGTATTATTATTATTATTCCTATTATTTATTATAGTTATCCGTAAGTCAAGAACGTTTTGCTGAAAAAAATAAATATACACAATTAAATTATTTTGCTTCTCATTTTCCTTTTGACTGACTTAAGTTTAAACTCATCATTTTGTAATTTTTTTTTCTTGTACACGGTTTTCTTGTATTCTAAAAAATGATAAAAAGGTTATTATAGTTTCTTTTAAATTATTCTTTTAAATTTTTTAATTAAGTTTTAAAATTTTAAATCAATATAAATACTAGTAAAAATTAAAATAATAAATTTAAAATTTACTTACAGTTTAAAAAATATAAAAATACACTAACACAATAATAATAAATAATACATAAAATATCCCACAACCTATAGTAGGTTGTGAGAAATATTTCAAAAACGGGCGATGAAAGGCATAGAAACGCTGCAACGTATCATAGCATTTCGGGCATCTCGCACTAACACAGATGTAACTTTACGAAGTGACACATTCTCATTATTATGTACGTACACACATTTTCTCGTTTTTCTCTCTACGAAATAAATCTTAATCGGTCTACAGGTTTTTAAAAAAAAATATTTAAAAACACAGAAAAATCAGAAATTAATTCTAGTTTATTGAAAATTACTCAAAACCCGTTCCTTTAATTTATTTCCTTTACCATTTAAGCAACCAGATTTAGAAAAAGCTTTAGTTGATTTAGGATGATCTCGAATTTAAACTCACCGTGATATTCGATGGAATTCACATATAGATTCATTTCTATACTTCTTTAAAAATGTGGGAGTTATGAAATTAATAACAGCTGACACAAAATATAAGAAAGTACAACAAACTGAAGAGATCAAAAAAGCAGTTAATGTTGTGCCAAAGCTTAGAGTTCTCACTAGCAGATATGGTAAATTCGTCTCTTATGGTCAGTATCACGAAAATTGCCTAAAGATGCGCTTTTAGGCCAAAAACGATTTTAGTACTACAAGCGATTTAGGCAGTTTGATGTTTCACAATACTTTAACCACTTTTATCTAACTAAAAGTCTGATTAGCAATTCAAAACACACCGAGCTGTCATTTTTCACAACAAAAACATAACTTGTGAATATTTGATAATTTGTATATTTGAAATCACAAATAAAAAATGTAAAGGAAAAGCGTATGCCATGTTAAATATTCATGTCAAAATTGTAAAAAGTTGTCATTTAACTATAAATATTAACAATTTAATTGTTTTTTTTTAAAAGGGAATTCGCATAAACATAACTAGAAAGTCAATATAAAATGTCATTCACAAAAAAAACAGTTGTCAAAAATTGAAAGTCAAATGTCAAATCGTCAACAAATGTGAATTGCCCAAACAAGGGAAATTTTTTGATCACTCGACAGAGTAAACTATATGTTTAGAAAGGGACAAACATATAAATTTAATGGCGTCTCATTTAAAATATTGCCACTAGAACCATAAGCCCAAACGTCCTATAATTTTTGAATTTTCTTTTGGAAAATTAGTGAGGAAAAAAAATTAAAAAGTATCTAAAAAAATATTGAGTAGCATTTACTTTCCTTCTCTATTATAAATTAGTGATGGGACGAAATTATCGATTTCCTATACATCGAATTGCACATTTCATTATGATCGATTTAGTCGCTTTTTACCGGACGGACGGAAAAATACTTGGCTGAAGCTGGCCTCACTTTTGACAGCTTGGAGAAATGTAGTAGAGTGGGGGAAGTGATTAAATAAAAGAAAAATAATTTCACATAAAATCACAAAGTTTTGTATTGATTTCATTGAAATCACTTCACTCGTTTTTGAGTTATCGTGTTCACATACGGAGTCCGGACTGACAGGATTTTTTTTCACTTTTTTTGGGGATGAAAGTTGCAATAATGAATAATCCCCAATTTGACCTTTTGTTAGTAAAAATAGTTTGTGTGAGAAAAAAATTTTTTTTTGATTTTCTTTCAATTGTGTCTTTTAAAAATAAAAAAAGTTGAATTTCAAAATTTTCAATTAGGCTTAGTCGATTACGACGAAGCAATAACACACACACACGTCTAACTTTTTTTTTATTATTTTATATGTTATTATTTCTATCTTTTTCATAATTAGGTATTTTTTGAATATATTAAACATATTATTTGATTCAAATAAACAGATATTGAATTTTTTTGGTCTGTAAATTTTGTGATTTTCGCTTGCTATTAAAAGTAATAATTCTATTTTCTCTCAAGTTAACTATGTTATGTATTTTGATTGTTGTCCGTGATGTCAAATTTTCATAAAAGCTATTTTCTATCTCTGATATTTTGAATACATAACACGTTCACATCGTCCGAGACCCTGGATATTTCATCGAATCATCGGTTAATTCGTCTGTTTTCTTATGGCGAACGAAGTCTAAGGAAGAATTATGGTGATCAATGATACGTGATGTACACGTACATCATACTTTTATATTTTATGTTCTGTCTACAGCGGCAAGAGATTAATGATAATATAAAAAAATGTTTTTTCAATTACATTATTTACCTTCAATTTCTGCGACACGCCAAATCAATTAATTACTAATTAAAGTGTATGTTATTGTCTGATTGTATATCGATTTATTTTTTTAAAACAAATAAAGCTACAGTAAAATACAATAATGTAATACGTAGGTAATACGTTTTTCCAAAAATAAATATGTACAGTACCCATATTATAATATTATTAAAACACCATCAAAATAATTAAGAAATATTTTCAACAAATTTTTAGCAGGAAATAATGATTTGCATTATAACGCAACGTCCCTTTTATGCGCAACGAACATTTGTTATTCGAACTTAAAAATGGTACTGTACTAACATATTAGGTATTAATATGATGCATTACTGATATTAATGTTGTAACGTAATATGACAGGATATTTTGTGATTGGTTGAAGTTCTTTATTCTTAATAGAATCAAGTAACCAATTATAATTTACATGTTTACAAAGCGGTTTGTATTTAGACCTGTTAAGAAAAAAAGAAAAAAAAAGCGAAATTTATTTTAATTGTTTGTGCATACACACACAAATAGATACTCACCTTACAGCAAACATATCTTCTGAAATAAAATTCTGTTTGTGTATAACATGTGTACACTCTTTGGTATTATTTACTTCGATCCCACTCCATTGGAAAAAGTAGGCTAATTCTCTTTCAACTAATTCACGAACTTTTGGAGGAACAAAAAGCAATATCCCGTCAAACACATTTACTTTATAATTTTCGTATTTAATCAAATATTCTTCTTCAAAATTTTCAGAATTTGATTTTATTTTTTTTATATTGATATTTCTTATTTCAATGTTTTTACGTTTTGATTTATATGATTTTTGTTTTGTATCAATGTCAACACCACTATTCGAATTGTCATCAAACAAATATTTCATTTTTTTATCATGTTGTTCATCTTGTTTTTTTTTTTCCTGTTTTTTAGTCACATTTTTTATGTTTCTTTCTTCTTCTTCGATTTCAACATTTTCATCTTCATCTTTTTCATTTTTGTTTTTTGTCTCTTTGGGATTTTTACCAATGTCATGACTTACAAATTTTTTTCTCATCTCTCTTTTATTTACATTTTCAAAATCTGATTTTTCATCTTTTTTCTTATTTTTGAAATCGCTATCAGAATTTGAATTTGAATCGTGACATTTTTCCTTATCATTTTTATTATATTTTTTCAAAGGTTTTTTTTCTTGATTAGATTCATCGCTTTCAGGATATAATCTAAACAATTTTTTACTATCATTTACAATATTTTCATCGTCCTCCTCCTTCACTGTAGTTTTCGCAAACTTTTCATAATCAATAATGTCATCGGTAAGCAATTTTAAATCAATTGTCGCTGTTTCTTTTGAAATTTTATATAAATGTTTTAATTGCAATAATTCTGTTGATTGGTCAGACGATTTATCGTCACGAAATCTTTTAATACGAGGAAAACGTATTGATATTCCATCAGCTGTGTGAATTTCTGCTTTAGAAAATTCGGCACCTGTTTTTAATAAATTTAATTTCGTTATATTATTGTTAAATTTTGTTTTCTTCCAATAAATTTAATTCAATTTTGAAAGAAGGAAACAATGTTTGAAATAAGTAAAATGTTATTTAGATACTTTTCTTATTATTTCATTTAGAATAAAATATCACTAGAGTAAAACATTAAGATTTTATGACTCAAAATAACGCAAATTATGATTAAGAATTGCGATTGCACAAAATGTGTAAATAGTAATTTAAAAAAAGATTTTATCTATTCTCAAAGAAAAGAAAAGTAAAATGTTTTTATGAAATAGAATACTAAAATTAACATACCAATTTAAATAAATAAAAATAATTTTTTACAATTCATTGTGAACATATCGAAAGCATATATTTTTGACAGAATTATATATTATAAGTTATATTTCAAATGCCACTCATCACATCGAAGTGTTTATGGAAAGAGAATGGAATTTTTTCCACAAACTCGGATGATAGAACTAATTACTTTTTAATTAAAACAAAAATATAGTTAAAAAATAATAACCATTTATTGTTTTTTATGATTTACAAGACGACGTTTCGGAGGATCTCTATCTCCCTAATCATGTCAATTGTAAATATAAATAGATAATTAAAACAAAATGATAAAACAATTAATATCACAGATAATGAAAAACTTATTATTGGTCAAAAATTTTAAATTTAAAAAAAAAAAAATTGTATCGAGTCAAACTTTAAAAACATGTTTTTAATAATAAAATTTCTTTATTAATGTAAAAGTCCAAAAAAATATTGGGTGCTATTTTACTGCGAACGGTTAATAAATTCAGAGTTGCTTCCTATATTTCAATTTTTTCTGATGCCTTTTTATGTCTCTTGATTAAAAATATAGTTTTAAATAAAATGACTTACCAATGATTTCCCAAACAGGCATCTTTTGTGGATCAATTGCTAGAAAATCCGGAATCATTGGCTTCTTGCAACTCAACCACTTTGGAATATTTTCTACATTAGATCGCATCATTAAATTTTTGAATGGATCCTTAAAAAAATCAAGAAAAAAATAATAAGGTATTTTGATTAATTTCTAATTAAAATATACCCTTACTTGCAATTTGCTTAAGGTTTTATCATCAATACCTGAACTAACTTTTGTTACCGTTTTCCATAAATTAGCATCTCTATCAAAGCATCCCATTAAAAATACACTCAATTTTCCTCCTTTTTTTCCAGTACCTATTTTTTGTTTGTGGGTGATAAATACATTAGAAAAATCAATTGGCAGATTGGATAACAAAACCAACCAAACCATCCCCCTAAAACAACTAAATCTGCTGTATCGGCCATACGGCCATCAAACAGATAATCTTTTTTTATTTTCATCCAATGACGTTTACCAGGTTCATAAACTCCATCTATATTTTTTAGTACTAGTCCTTCAAGCCCCTTTTTTAAAACCTTTTTTTTAGAAAAAAAAAAAGATAAAACTAAATATTTTATAGCTTGTTATGTTTCTTATTCCTTACTTCGGCAATCATTTTTGTAAGCTCTTTACTTGATCTTATTAAATTGTATTCTGATAATTGTATATGGTTTTTAATGGGACACATATTTTCTTCAAGTATTTTCCTTCTTTCCTTCATTGACCTATTATAATATTAATAAAAAGAAACAAAAAAAAATAGGATTTTTCAATTTTTCTTACTTTTTTGTTAAATCTTCTCCATTTAAGTAAATACAATCAAAAACAAACAAACAAACTTCAGCTGATTCAAACTGCGTTTTTTTATGTACTCCTAAACTTCCAAATGGTAAAAGCTCACCAGTTTTTGTGTCGACAACAATTATTTCTGAATCAAGTATTAAATCATTTGCTTTAGGAAATGCCTTGAAAAATAAAAACAAAACATGCCAAAGTAAAAAATAAAATCATTAAAAAGAGAAATAAGTTAAATATACTTTTGCAATAAATTCTCTGCAGCGAGCGATTTTGTGGTCAAGAACAGGCTTTAAATTCCGAGAAAAAAATCTTTACGAAATACAACAAAAAATATCAAAACTAAAGTAAAGTAAGCGGCAAAAAAGAATTTATACTTAAACTCATTTCCTTGTTTATGTAACTGAACACGTTCACCATCGTATTTTATTTCACTAAACATCCCTTGAGGATATTTTCCTAAAGCTTTTTCAACTGAATTGCATTCTTCAGCCAACATTGGACTAACGGGACACATTAATTGCACACTAACTCCCTTGAAAAAAGAAAAAACATAAATATATTTTTGTACGTCATAAAATGTATATAATAAAAAAGATTTTTTTAAAAAAAAAGTTAGAAAGTAACAATAATGAAGATTACTTCTTTTTTATTATGTACACTTTTCTTTGGAGACGTTAAAATATTAGTTTCAATTTTATTAGAAAACTTTAACACAACTGAGCCCAGATTTCTTGATGACTGAAACATAGGATATGCTTCGGAATTTAACGCTTCAAGTATATGTTTTGGTCCAGCATTTATACGTAAATCATGTTTTATTAAACGAATAATCTAAAAAATACATGGTTTTGAACAAAAAAAATTATATATACTTAGATGAGTATAATGTATTACCATTTTCAGATCATTCGAACTACAAACTTTAGTCAATTGTTGGAAATGTTCGATTTGGTCATCCTCTCTTTTTAAATGAGAAAGTTTTTCTAGAAACTTATCAATATAGTCTAATTTTAAAAGACTTTTACTTGATAGTTTTACAATTTTTGATGATTCAAAAAATACACGAACAGTTTCCGACACGTCACCTAATGTAAATTTTAAGTTATATACAGTTATAATATTTAGAAATGTATATTTATAAACGATTTTAACATTTTGTTTTAAATTTACCTTGTTCTAAATGTGTTAACATTTTTAGTTGATCAACATTAAAGATTTTTGAGAAAAGTTTTACTAATTGTTTACTTTGTAAATTGTAGATTCTTTTAACAGCGGATGGAAGCAACAGTTTAATCCAGAGATATAAATTGCCTTCAAATTTCGAATTGTTTGAACCCTTAAAATATAAGTAAAACAATTAAGTATTGATGATTACAGGAATGATAATAAATTCTGTTGCACAAATACTTTTAGTAGAAATTTTTGTAGAATCCTAGTTTTTTCTAAATAACTGCTTACATTTGAGATTTCATCACAGATTTTACAAAAATTTTGAAATAAATTGTCTTCACTATTTTCCTGATAATTTGGCCCCGGGCAGATCGATTTCAAATTATCATCATCAATATTCTGTAGGGAAACGATAAAATGGATTAATATATCAGTATAGTAAACCGGAAGATAAATAAATAAAAAAAATATTGCCTCCATATTTTTTGAAAGTGTAATAGTTTCGCATTGTAATTTCTCTATTATTATATCGCGATCTAAATCATTTAATCGTTCCCATCCTTCAATGTCATCACAAGTTTCTATACGCTTAGTTGTTGCTCTTTGTTTTTTAAAGGATTCAAATAAACAATCAACATGATACCATTGTTTAGCCGATCCTATTCCAGTACTAATTTGTTATAATATTATATAAAAGATAATAAGTTTGACAAATATTTGATCTTACCCAAAAGGATTCGGCACTAACTTTGCTATCCTTAATTTACCATTTTCGCATTTATCTTTACATCTTTTACAAGCAGCTTTACCACCTTTTGCGATATCAGCAAAAAATAACTTTTTTTCGTCTATTTCGTGATCCGACATCCCTCTATAAGTATGCACATAACAAAGAAAAAGCAAACATTGAATTTTTATTATTATGAACCTAAAAGTTTTGGCTTTTTTACAGTAACTTACTATTGCAACGGAATACTATTTAATTAAAATTGTTTAGTAATAGAATAACTGCGTAAGAAATCAAAATAAATATCGATAAACAAATGCTTAAACACATTTTTTGACGTTTCAAATTTCCACAAACAACAATAACTTAATGGGTTAAGTCTTTACTAAATTCCGGAATAAAAATTAAAAACCTGCCTGATTTAAATTATTATTATTATTATTTATTATTAAAAAATGATTTTAAAATTAAAATCACAATTCATACGTTTTTTTCTTAATAAAATTAGAATAATATTATTTTATTTATTTTTGGCGGATCTTGGTTTTATTATTTTTGTTGTTTTTTTGATCATTTTTATAGTTAAATTATCTAACACTTTCAGAGCCATTTTTTTCTCTAAAATCACTGAACTGAAATCTCTAGTTAAAGAGGGAAAATTTTCAAACGTTAGTTGAACTAACAAAAATTCACTCCCTAACCATTTTTCGTTAGTTGAACTAACGGAGAGGTGAGAAAGAGCGATACATTTTGACGCGAGGCGGATAGAGAAAAAACATAACAAGTTAACTATCAAACGTACTATATTGCGGTTTCAGTACGTTTGATAGTTAACGTGTTATGTTTTCTCTCTATTTGTCTCGCGTCAAAATAAATCGCTCTTTCTCACCCTCGCACTTTAACTAGAGATTTCAGCTCAGTGATTTTGGATTTGCAGAAAAAAATGGGTCTGAAAGTCAAGTGGTAGAAAATTTAACTATGAAAATGATCAAAAAAAGGTGCATTTTATTAGCTGTCTTAAAATAGTCTTTTTAATTTTGGTTTTCAGAAATTATGACTAAAATTTTAAAAAAATATTTTCCATTTATCTTGACAATTTTAATTCTTCAAAAACAAATTTCAAAAATATAATTATTATGTAAGAATAGTGTAAATATAAAATAAGAAATTTACAACTAAAATAAGTTTTACTTATAATTAAAAATTTTTTCTCGTTCGTTTCTTTTTTTTTTTTCATTATTTGAACAAAACTGGTAGAAACGCGACAATAAGCTAACCTTTTTACCGTGATTAAATTTTGTCGCACTCTTAAATAAATAATACTTAAATAATAAATAATTGCAATAATTTAATAAATAAAAATGTGGCATATCTTCATGAATTTGAAAAATGTTCATCAAATTTAGGTGCTTGTAAACAAACAAGATGTTAGATTTTAACAGAATTCATTATTAAATTATTTATTTATTTAACAAAATCAAAATCTTTACAATCCATTGTGGGTTCTTCATTGTCATTAAACTAAACAAATATGATAATCCAATAAAAAAATTTATGTATGTAAGTACATCATATTGAGAATTTAAATTGTGAATTGCAAATAAAAATTATTGTTGCCTCACGTACATGTGTATATAGAAATTAAAATAAAAAAATTAATTTAACTCGATTCAACTTATTTTAATTAAAACATTTATTTCTCTTATTTTTCTGTTTTTCAGTTCAAAGTTGCGATGTTGTGCTTTATTCATCAACATCAAAAAATGGGTCTATACAGTCACCAAATTATCCTGGTACATATCCTTCAAATACATTTTGTAGATACGAATTTCAAGGAAAAGGTCGTGAAAGAATTCAGGTAAAAGTCATTTAAAAAAAATGTAAAAAATTTCAATTTAATTTAATTTTTGATTTCAATTCTCAGATTACTTTTACGGAATTTAGCCTTCCATCAACTGGGGATGTCACATTGTGTGACGTAGCTGATACTCTTCGAGTAAGCATACCCCATTATTAGTTTATTTTTTTAGGTAACAACCAAAAGCAGACTTAATCAGTAAATTTTTCTAATATATAGATTTATTATGTACTGAGAGATAAATTTGAAAATGTCGATACTTTATGTGGTGATACAATGCCTAAACCAATAATGTCTAATGGGCCGAAAATGCTGTTGGAATTTAAAGGAGATCGTGGTGGCAGAGGAAATAGAGGATTTAGGGCTGATTATACTTTTCTAGAGAGTAAGAATGATTGAAATCAAATTTATTGAATAAAATCAATTTTTTTTCAAATAGATTTTGGAATAATGTCTGGCAGACAATTGACTGAACAAATTTGCACCTTCGTTTACAAGAGTAACGAATCAGTGAGTGGGTGGTTTCATTCACCCAATTTTCCAGGAGCTTACCCAAGGTACCGTCGTTAAATCAATGCAACTTACTTAACTTTATATTTACTTATTATTTACTATTGTTCACAGAAATATCGAATGCAATTACTATTTCTATGGTGGATCAAACGACAAAATTCTTATAAGATTCACGTATTTTGATGTTGAAGGAATTTTACCGTAAGTGGTAAATTTAATTATTTATGATTTTGTATGCAATACCTTTGCTTTTAAATTTATTTTCGTATTATATAATGTTATTATTTATTTCTTTCTAAGGTGTGATGAATATTCAGCTAGCGATTCGGTTGAGCTTTCAAATTTTATGACCACCGATAGAAAATATATGCGACATTGTGGGCAGGTAGTTTTGTCAAAGAAATGTTTAGATATTTTTCTGAAATTCTTTGAAAACTCGAAACTTATTTCATCCAAATTTTTCTTTTCTACAGGCACGTGATTTCTCTATCCGTTCGGACGGGAAGTTTTTTCGTATTACATTTAGATCAAATGATCGTTTAGACGGAACTGGATTTCGTGCTTTTTATGCATTTGAAACAGAAAGACCAACTACAGAAATGATTCCAGTTATTGAAAGTATTGCTAGAAGTTCTCGATTTAGTTTAGTTCAACTAACGAGTATCGTTATTTTAGTTTTTCTATTAAATTATATAAAATGTTATTTTGATTTATAGTATTTGTAGTAAACTTTTTTGTTATACATATTTTATGAGAATATAAAATAAATAAAAACTTATTGTAAATAAATAAAATAATTAAATATGAATAGTATAAAATTAAAATTATGATAGTACACGAATTAATCAAATTATCATCAAAAAGTGCATAACCAAAATAACTAACTAAAGTATTAAATCAAAATCATTAATTTAAAAGAATTTATAGAACGATTAAGAAAATTATACGTAATCATCAATAACAAATTAATTTAAATTAAAAATTGTAAATTGTAATTTTAAAAAAAGTTGTTCTTTGTAATGTTTTTATTCAATAAAAAAATAAATTATTTCATTTAGTTAGTATTTTGTTATTGTTTAACATAATTATTAGTACACATATGTAGGTATATGTGATATTTGTGAATAAAGTCTTTATTAAATCACCAGTTGTTTTTCATAGTCTTTCTAAAGAAAATGCTCTTATAACTGCTGTAACAAATCTACATCTTCATTTTCATATCCATCAATATGTTGTTAAATATGTCATACTATCAGTAGCATAAATTGTACATGTTATCTCTGAAAGTGTCTTACGAACTGATTCAAATTCACTAAAAATATATAAAAAAATAAATTGTATTTATAAAAGAAAATCTGGATAAATTTTACGTTAAAGATACCTACACCAGAAATTTTTTGATTCGTACAATAATCAGTCATATTTGTTCGAATTTTTTCACTTGTGCTGTATTAATAATTCCAGTTGAACTCTCACTAATTCTAAAAAAATTTGTCCATTTTCACCGCCATTGTTTAATTCACCAATTAAATTTTCTGTTATTTTTTATTAAAAATAGATTATTATTATGCCACATGATTAAATGATATTTTTGATTGTTTAACTCCGCGACAACCAATTGTAATGAGAACATTTTATAATGCTAGGTGAAGAATCATCCACAAGAAAAACAGAAACAAAATTACACAATTGAGAAAAAGCTGAATAACCATTGAACGATATAATATAAGATCCAGTTAACATTTTCTTGCAAATCTTTATTTTAATATGAACACAATCAAAGGATAGATAACAGTAAAACTTTATAAATTATTGTTATAATTAAATATTCCAAATGAAGAAAATGTTTACTGGATCTTATATTATATGGAGATAAATTCAATGCCAAATTACACAAAATTTAAACATATAATATTTTAGACACAATAAAACGGAAATATTATCAAAACGATAGTTTAAAGGTGCTACCTCACACAAGCTTGTAATAATCTTGATCAGAATCTTGACGAGCTTTAAAAATCGAATATAGGTGGCCACATATTTTATTATTTTGTTGAATATGGCTATTAAATGTTCTCCAGATATTACAATTGGTTGTCGTGGAGTTAAACAATCAAAAATATCATTTAATAATGTCACAATTCGAACAGGTATTAATCGTATTTTTCATAGAATAATAATAATAATAATCTATTTTTAATGAAAACTAACAGAAAATTTAATTAGTGAATTAAACGATGGCGGTGAAATTGGACAAAAAATTTTAAAATTAGTGAGAGTTCAATCTGGAATTATAATACAGCACAAGTGAAAAAAATTCTTACAAATATGACTGATTATTGTATGAATCAAAAAATATCTGGTGTAGGTATCTTTAACGTAAAATTTATCCAGATTTTCTTTTATAAATACAATTTATTTTTTTATATATTTTAAATGAATGTGTTCAATTTATGCTACAGAGAGTATTACATATTTAGCAACAGTGTTAATCGATGGATATGAAAATGAAGATGTTGATCTTGATACATAAGAGCATTTTCTTTAGAAAGACTATGGAAAACAACTGGTGATTTAGTAAATAATAAAAAGCCAGAATCTTTATTGTCAGGACAAGACACTGATGTATTATTTAGAGATGCAGCTCAACTAAGTCAACGTGAAAATCTCGTTTCATTAAATTGATTTATTGGATTATTTGGAATACAACACGCTGGAGTTTGTTTATTTATTTTCTGCATTATTTTATTTATTAATTATTAAATTTCTTTTGTAGATAAATGTGAATGATACGATATAGATAACGCTATAATTTTTTGGAAACATAGATGACATCATGTTAAATAGCTTTGAAGAGGAAATGTTTGAGGTAACAATTTCTATATTAGGTCATGTTGCAAAGAAAGCATCTGAAAGAAATAATTGTAATGATTGTAAACAAATATTATTAGCTGATTCAGACCAAAATTAACATATTTAGCTGGTTTAGAATATACTTCTGAATTTTTAATAACAATTGGTACAATAGCCTATCAAATTTTTCAATTAATTTCAGCCAATTATGAAAATATTCTAATAAATTCTTCTAATCAAAAACAGTTTATTAATGTAATTAGATTAGAACGTATTGAAACAGAAAATCTGAGTAACTTTTCATGTAAATGTGAAAATAGTTCACAAAGTATTATTGATAAAAGTGTTGATATTTAGTACAGTATCTTATTAAACAACTATTCTAAAAATAAATGCGAAACTATTTGTTTACAATCTGCGAATATGGGAAAACTGTGTACTAATCATTAAGTTTGCTTTTTTACAATAATCTTGCTTTATTATTTTACATTAACATTGATGTGATATGAATTTTTTTAATGTTGAATTCTTATTTTATTATTTTTTATGTTATTCTTTTTTATTTATTGTTATTTAATTGTTATATTTAATTATATTTATTTGTATAGTTTTTAAATCCATTTCAGTGTGGTTCGAATTATACAAAAAAGTAGGTCCTCTAAGTTTAACGAAATGATGATAAAATGTTTCTGATCGTTATTTTTTTTCAAAAAATAAATTAATTTTTTTAATTTTTTTTTAATAAATTTTTTTTAATTTTATTTAAATTGTTTTCTTTTTTATAACCAAAAAAATTAGAAATATCTCATTTGAGCATTACTGCCTGTATATCTAGAATGAATTGACACAGTATTGCGAGGGGTTAACCACTGTGTGCAATCCTGGGAGAACTGGTGGGGAATCTTTGTGCAATCTTTGCGAATCTTTGTGAATCTTTGTGAATCTTTGTGAATCTTTGCGAATCTTTGTGAATCTTTGTGAATCTTTGTGAATCTTTGTGAATCTTTGCGAATCTTTGCAGTATTGCTGCAGGAGAACGCATATCTTCCAACAATATTTTTCATTAAAATCAAATAGATTGCAAGTATTTATTTGATATTAATATATCAAGGAATCCTTTTAGAAACTTCATTATTAATTATCAATTTAATAAATGAATTTGTTTATTTATCAATTGTAACAAGTTTGTATATTGTATAACTTATTAAATTTTTGTAAAACTTTATTTTTTAAATATTTTGTATTATAAGTTAAATAAGATAGATTGTAGAGATTATGTATTACTCTTGTTTCTTGTGTCACTAATGATTCAGTCCCGTTGACGAAATAAATAAAAGAATTGATTAGAAATTCTTCAGCAGCTAAATGGCATATTTTGGATGATATTATTAAAACTGTGTTTAAAGGGTAATTATTATTATACCTATAAAATTCCTTTTTTTATTTCCAAGATGTATTAATTATTGATTCAATCAATATTTTTAGCATAATTATTTTTTTGGTTATTTCCTCATTAAATTATATTAATTTTATAAATTTTTTTTATAATTAAATTTAACTGAACCTTAAAAATTAAAAAAAAACCCTATTTTGCCTCTTTTTTCTACAATAATTGAATTTTCGAAAACGACAATACTGATACTACGATACATTTTGTCCCATCTTCTGGATCAACATCAAATTTAGGCGATTGCAAATAGTTTGATTATATGACCTTTTACAACTATCCGCTTTTAAATAACTATTTTATTTATTTGATTAATTTATTGCATTGTTTTTCACTATTTTTATTCAACATTTTTGGTTTATAAATTTAATTTTTTTTGACATTATAATTTTTAAATATACCTACCTACCCAACGTTAAGTCTGAAATTTCGTTTCTTATCTTTATATAAAAATACTGAAAAAACAATACAATAAATGTGAAAAACTTCAACAATGTATGTGCTGTTATGTAAAATAATTGTTGATGTTTAGGAGTTCTCAAATATAACTCGTATAAAAGAAGTAATCGAGGGATGAGCTCCAGCAACGTAAAGTCAAAAAACAACGTCACAATTTCAGTAATTACTAATATTTTGTCTAGTAAGTGATTTCCTATAATTTTTTGTGTTAATGAATAAAAGAAACTCGGAAAAGCCTCGTTCACACTTTAAGATTTTCAATAGAATTCCGAACGTATTTCTGTAATGAAAAAGTCTGTTTACACTTTAAAAAAATACGTAAACTTCATATTTTTTTTTTTTTTTTAATTAAATTTTCTATTCCATGGCACATCACACACATTCTAGTTTTAGCTATTACGTCACTTTTTACCGCATATCTTTACATATTAGCATTTCTGAATTGATGTTTTTGACTTAATTAAATTGTAATTATTATCAAAAAGTTAATGTAAACACAAGTCAATATCTAGCGAAATTTACTGTAATTAACTGATTTGAAAATAAAACAATAAATAGAAAATTTTGCCTGTGGAAAAAACACCACTAATAATATACTGATTTTCACTTGAATTTTTTTAAATATAAATGATTCTTTAAATATAATTTAAATTAAGTATACAGACCAACAACCACGATATTTAAAATTAAGTTATTAATTAGAATTTATTTAACAATTAATGTTTAAATATATTTTTTGTAAATAATCCTTCCACTATAACATATTATTTCACACTTCACTCTTCTATAATCTCCTCTTTTTGCAAGTATTAAGTAATGAAATAAATGAGATACAAATGCAATGACATCATAAAATCGCGTATGCGCAATTTATATATGATCAGCTGATATTACATTATAGATTATGTATTTTAAAAAATGAAGCAATAAAACCAAGAATTTATTTGATTTATAAAACACTGTATTTCATAAAACAAACAGGAAAAGCAACCTTTACAATTTAAACACAAATACTATTGTTTTTAAATTACAATATTATCAAAGAATTTTTTTTATTATAATATAATATAATATTAACATTTATACTTTTTTTAATAAATATAGAAATCGTTGTGATAAAATAAATGTTAAAATATTGTATGCGCATGATAACAAATAAAATAAAATATTAAATTGAATTTCGTGAGAGAATTTTGATTGCATAGCAAAAGAACATAAATATATTTAGAGAAGCAGCAGAAGATAAGAAAAGCCAAAAGAAGAACTACGTATTTAGTCAGCTGTTTGAAACGAAAGTGTTACGAACAAAACAATTGCTCGTTCATAGTTTTTCTAATGTCTATGGCTTTGCAAAATGCAAATTAGTACGATTTTAGACTTGTATTGCGCAGGTCGAGTATAGTGCAGGCCCCTTGAAAAATATTTTAATAGTGAAAAATATTGAACACTTTTATTTGATTGTTTCATAAAACAAAATGTTTGTAAGGTCTTTAATGTGAGTAAAAAAATTATGTTAAATTGTTACATTTGTTAAATTATTGTATTTGTGTTAATCTCGAAATGAATAAGTAGTTTTGTGTTTGTCAATCATATATGAGTTTATGTGAGTTTTATTTTGCCATCATCGATTTTTTCCGTTCTCTTTAAATGACATATTCTTTGAGAGCTTTCAAAATCAATCGAATAATTCGTTTTTCTTTTGGAAACACTATATATAACTAAAAAAAATTCATTAGTACTACACTCAAAATGTACAATTTAAATTTTAAATATGCATCAAAAGAACCATAGAACCTAGACTGTCTATGATGTAACATTTTTGGCAAACATTTTTACTCTAATTTTAGAATTGTATGTTGACCGTGGTTGTTTTCATTTTTAAAATAATTTTTATTTAACTAAACTAATACGTAATCACTTTTATTTTATTGGTACATTTTAATCTTTAAAATATTATTTTTGAAGGCAAAATGTTATCATTGTTTATATGAATTTATATTTGTTTAACAACTAATCGATAATTATAACACTTGTGCTTAAAATTTTTAGATTTTACCTATGTTTAATAATTTTTATTTTTCATGTATGTGCGTTATTCATTTTTTAATATCGCGAAATTTAACAAAAATAAGAAAATAAATGTTTATGAAATTTAATTAAATCATTAATTTAAAAATATCTTTGACATTATTACGAGAAAATATATTAGGTATACATATATATTTTCTCGTAATAATGTATGTAAGTTAGTAATTATTCGTTATACCTATATAATAATTTTTAATGACTTGTCGACCACATGTTATAAAGACGTCATCATATCTTCAATAAATTTGTCATGTGTTCAAATTGAACACAATCGCATGTAAATTTTTTCTTTTGATGCATAGGTAATTTATAACTAATTTCGTTCATATAAAAAAAACGTAAAATAGAAACGGAAATAAAATTATATTAATTTCCGCGTTTTTTCTTATCTGTTTAAAATTTACAATTATACATAAACATATTTAGAATGAAATTTTCCATTACGGGATTTATTTTGATTTAGTTATAGTTGTTCCTTACTTTATAAAAGCAAAATGTAATCAATTATAAAAACTAATTCCTAACCTAATAATCGGTTTTTACTCCAATGTAGTCTGTAGTGTTTAAAATGATTAAACTAATAAAATAAATTAAAAATATAATAAATATTATTCATAATAGGCCTGTTCGTTTGCTCGATAAGAGTAACTCCGATCAAAATGGATCCCGTGTTCGTTTGCTATAGTTTAGGTTAGGTATACTTTACTCTATGTCCGTTTGCTTTTTTTTACTTGATCCGATCTACTCGGAGCGATGATTTTCTAACCTTTCAAAATAGATGGAGTCAAGTAGGTTACTAAAATATTATAATTTTAATAATATTTATTTTAAAATAATTTATTATTAAGTAAGACATTAAATAAGACAAGTTTACAATACAAAAATGTAAAATAAAATAAATATATTTTTATCATCAAAATTTATTGAGGTTATAATATTTTGATCAGATCCCAGCAAACGAACAGAATTTTTGTCAACGTTAACCTAATGTGATCTGTGACGTCAACTGATCTAACTCAACCGACCTAATCTAACCTACCCTGAGTATGTGACCTGATCAAGCAAACGAACAGACCTAATAATAAAATTAAAATTAATATTGACAATTACTATCACTTCACTACCACACAAATTTAATTAAACTATATACACTAATACCATGATACAAATAAACATTTATCATGTCCTAATACATGCCAACGACACGCTGAATAGAACAAGCAATAACGTAGAACATATACGTTGTGTCGGCCTATTGTAATATTTCGATTTAAATTGAATAAAGAAATTCAAATGAAAATTATTATTTTTAAGATATTAGTGTGATATGTGATTATATAATATTGCTTAAATTTTTTTTAAAAGTTATATAACCTTGATATTAGCTAACTTTTTAAAGTTCACGGTCAAAATTAATGTCTTTTTTTCTTTTTTTTAAATTTTTTACAAAAGAGCAAGAAACTGATGACTACATTTGAAATTCTACATTGTTGATGTAGGAAATATTTTGAAATGTAACTAATGGTTAAAGAATGATCATTCATTTGATTTGTTGTTCTGTTTCTTAAAATAACTGACTTGTATACGTAAATGATAGTTTATTCGGTTATCTTCTTTTTTTATAAAGTAAAAAACAAAATATATAAAGTATCTTTTGAATACAATATTTATAAAAAATCATATTATTATAATATTAATTAATAATTAGCATTGAACTAATTGGCAAAATGACAGAACAAATAACATTGTAGAATTCATTTTGTTTAAAAAAAATAATGAAAATAGAAAAAATAACTTATTTTTTTATAACTGAACGTTAGTTCTTACCTTAATTTTTCTCTTTTCAAAAAATTTATGGCCCATTGCTTCTATAATTAATTATTAAGGTAAAAAAAGAACGTAAAAGCTTTATAAAATTTATTTCATTTTGGAATTTAGGAGTTTATAAAAGAAAATTTTCTATTAAAACTTATTAATGTTAAAGTATTGATCATAGATTTTCATCTTTTTTTAGAGAAAAAATTGTTATTAGTTCAAAGTTATTAGTAGAAGAATTATATTTACTTAGTGATTTTAAATCAATATATATTCAAAATAATTTAATTTTTACATCATTTTGATCCTTTATTATTATTATTATTTAAATTACCTCTGGAATCTAAGATAAATTTAATGATAAATCAACTAGTAGGAACGATTTAATCGATTTTTTGTATTAATCCTTTTATGATCATTTTTTCCTTTTTTCAAGAATCCTTTTTTTTTTATTTAAGTACATAAATACTGTGGATTGTCCAAGATTTCGTAAAGTGATTAATTCAGTTTACTTACAATATTTTTCTAAATAAACTAAAATGCGTTTTGATATTAGAATAAAATAAAATTCATGAAAGTTTCAATAACTTACTTAGGATAGATTGATCGATCTTAAGTAAGCAAAAAAAAAGATTACTTGACAAAAAAAATTAAAGCAAAATAACTTTTGATGATAAAATATAATCTTAGATTTTTGGTAACGGATAATTTTGCAATAAATATAAAAACAATCGCATTCTTATCGTAAAGCAAATATTTTTGCTTTTTATACGTAATTAGAACACAATAGAAAAAAAGAAACAATATTTTTCATTTTTTGTTTTATCATAAAAATAGTCTAATTTGTATTTTTTATTGTTGATAATCACATGAACTTGAGCTTCTCTACTGAGATATTATTCTATTTTACTTTTCAATTACTTTAAGGTGACACTTACGGTTCACATTTTTTATTTTTTCCAGTTCGTTTTGTTTTTACTTGTTTTATATTATTTTTTTGATTGTCATCATTTTTTCTTTTTTTACTTTCTTGATATTTATTTTGAACTTGACTCCAATTTGTTAGGCGATTAAATGTCACAAATAAACATTTATTTTATTTACTCTGCTTCTATCATTTAATAAATATTATTAATATTATTAACATATAATTTTTTTTTGTATTTATACTGATTAGGATTACTATATTACCATTATTCACAGATTAAACGGAAGTTTTTCCAAGCAGGCATGTGCTGGTACATTAGGGCGTATTCTGGGGGCATCATCCAATACAAATAATAATAATAATCATGCTGAGAACGTTATCAATAAAAGGGAATATCATGAAGTTACAGGTGACATTATTTGTCCATCTATGGTTATGGGAATTGATCACTTAAGGGATCCTAGAATGAATAAGGTTAGAATCAGCCATGACTGAATAAATAAAATTTAATTAGTTTATTTCTTTGGTAAATGATGAGTAATTTTGGAGAAAAAATTGATAAAATAATTACATATGCGCTAATTCTTTTTCAATTTATTAATTTTTAGGGTCTCGCATTTACGTTAGAAGAAAGACAAATTTTGGGTATACACGGGTTACAACCTGCACGTTTTAAAACACAAGAAGAACAGCTTGAATTGTGTAAAATATCAATTGGAAGATATCAAGAAGATCTAAACAAATACTTGTATTTGATTGATCTACAGGTAATTAATTCAACACATTTTTTTATAAAAAAAAAATAAAAAAATCATTATGTATATTTTAAGGATCGTAATGAGCGATTATTTTTCCGTCTTGTATCTGAAAACATAGAAACTATGTTGCCAATTGTTTACACACCCACCGTAGGTTTAGCATGTCAAAAGTTTGGTTTAATTTATCGTCGTCCTCGTGGCCTTTTTGTTACAATTAATGATCGAGGACATGTTTTTGATGTTCTTAAAAATTGGTAAGTGAATATATAGTTTTCGTTTTGTTTTTTTTATTTTTTTTTTGTATTTATTTTCAATAATTTGCTGCAGGCCTGAACCAGATGTACGTGCCATTGTTGTAACTGATGGTGAACGTATTTTAGGCTTAGGCGATTTAGGGGCGTGTGGAATGGGAATTCCGGTTGGTAAATTAGCCCTTTATACAGCATTGGCTGGTATTAAACCACATCAATGTCTTCCAATTTTAATTGATGTCGGAACTAACAATAAGGTTAGCTGATTATAATAAAATACAACAATTTAAAATACTTAATTCAAAATATTGTGTTTTCATTTAATAGGATTTGTTAGAAGACCCTTTGTATATTGGTTTACGACAAAATAGAGCTACAGGAGAAGAATATGATGAATTTATTGATGAATTTATGCACGCTGTGGTTAAACGTTATGGACAAAATACACTGATACAGTTTGAAGACTTTGGAAATCATAATGCATTTAGATTTTTGGATAAATATCGTGACACTTATTGTACCTTTAATGATGATATCCAAGGTACTGCATCTGTTGCTGTTGGAGGTCTTTATGCATCAAAGCGGATTACTGGAAAAGCAATGGCCGACCATAAATTTTTGTTTTTGGGTGCTGGAGAGGCTGCAATCGGCATTGCTGATCTATGCACAAGAGCTATGACTGCGGAAGGGCTTTCTCTTCAGGTTAGATACTTTTCATAGTTTAAAAGTATAATTTTTAATGTAATTTTGATCAGGAAGCAAGAGATAAAATTTGGATGGTAGATATTGATGGATTACTTGCAAAGAATAGGCCTGAAGGAAAACTTGAAGGTCACAAAATTCATTATGCTAAGAGTCACGATGTAATGAAGAGATTAGGTGACATCGTAAAAGAAGTTAAACCATCTGTTTTAATTGGTGCATCAGCAGCAGCCGGTGCATTTACCCCTGAGATTTTGAAAGATATGGCAACTTTCAATGATCGCCCTATTATTTTTGCCTTATCAAATCCCACATCAAAAGCTGAATGTACTGCTGAACAGGCATACAAAAACACCGATGTATTATTTAAATTTAACTAAAATAGTTAAAAGAAAAATAATGAATTTGCATTTTTAGGGTCGTTGCATTTTTGCTTCAGGATCACCATTTCCAAGTGTAACACATAATGGAACTGTATTTTCACCAGGCCAAGGAAATAACGCCTACATTTTTCCAGGAATTGCATTAGGAGTTATTGCTACTGGAACTCATCATATTCCAGAAGATATGTTTTTGATTGCTGCAAAAATTCTTTCAGAACATGTTACCGATGACGATCTTAAAACAGGTTCACTATACCCACCACTTAAATTGATTAAGGAAGTGTCCATTAAAATTGCTGTCGATATAACAAAATATGCGTATTCTAAAGGTAAAATTTCATTATTTGAAAAAGAGCTTTTTAATTTTCTTAAATATCCTTATCATTCATTTATCATGCATATATTAATTCTATATTCCTTTTAATCCTACCTAATCCACATTTAAATCTAGGTCTGGCTTCTCGATATCCTATTCCTTCAGATGAAGAATTAAATGAATGTTTCTTTGATATATATGATTTTAATTATAAATTATATAACGAATTTCCTGTCCGATATCCTTGGCCAAAACTCCAGGATATATGTGATTGTGAATGTTAAAAAAATATATGTACTAATATTTTTATTTTGGGGCTTTCTTCCAAAAATACAATATTAATTTTTAAAACTTAAGGTTTGGCGTCAGAGTATCCTGAGCCACATGATAAAAGAAAATGGTTGGAAGATCAATTGTACAATTTTAATTACCAAACTTCGATGCCGACTACATGGAAATGGCCTGAAATGCCAGAAATTGCAACCAGAGAATTAGTACCAACTAAATTAATGGCTGGGCCAAAGGGTTAATTCTTTCTTTAAGTATTGATTTTTTCCAGTATTTATTATTACTTTTTTATGTATTATCTCTATAAAGATCAACATTGAAGAGTATAAATTCACATTATTCATTGTATTTGATCAGTTTTTTTTATTAACTTTAACTTTGTTTTTAATTTTCTTGTATTTATTTAATTAAATAATTTCAGTTTTTTTACGAAAAAAACGTTTATCTTCAATGTTTAATATTTTCTTTTTTTTTGTGCTTAAAAAAATAATTTCTTTGTGTTCTTATTTTAGTTAAACAATTTATAAAATTCTTGTTAGTCCTATTTAGTGAATACTATATTAGTTCAAATAAAAAAAGCGCGGATATCATCACTTTTGTGATGTAAATATATTCTTGTGTTAGTATGTAAATAGATTATAAATCTTTCAAGAAATAAAAATAATTAATGTTGAATAGAAAGGCAAATAAATAATTCAAAATTGATGCTAAATTAATATATTTAAAAATTTCTCATTGTTAAAACAATAATTTTAGTTAAAAAAGAATTAAAAATGCTTTTTTTTTCTCTTGTAATTTTTATTATTATTAAAAACAAACTTTATTTATTTGTGATATGTTGCAACAACAAAATTATCGTTAAGTTATTTTAAAGTTTAATTTAAATTAAAAGAAAAAACGATTGATTTAAATAGTGGAATCATGAATGAAGAAAATAAATTATAATAAAATATTAATGAAAAAACACAATATGTTTTTTATTTATTAAGTTATTTAAAACATTTTTAATAAAAATCCAAACCTTATTAACGAATTAAATAATGATAACAAAAATAAGGCAGAACAGGATTCCAATTGGTTCCATATATAATCAAATTAGATAAATGCAAGTTTAAATTCTAACTGAATTTTTATTTAAATTTTCCCTACTAAACAGAATTTATGATAAGAAAAACAATTAGCAATTTATTGTTATACGGAAAAACAGAAAATTTAAATCTTTATAAATTTGTGAGCCCTATTTGTCAAAAACCAAAGTACACCAAATAGGAAACTTGGAGGACTTGCAGAAACAATACCTTGATCAACTAATTTCCTTGCCTCATCAATTGTGTATTCTACTACTTCAATTATTTCATCGTCTACACCTCCACCAGATGTACTTTTCTCTTGATCACGAACTTCACAATAAAACAATGTTTGCTGAGCTCCTGTTGCTCCCACTCCGGATCTGTATGTTAATACTTTTTCAATATTGCATAAAGGTACATCGTAACCGACTTCTTCTAAAATCTTAAACCAGAAAAAAAAGAACTTAATTTTAAATATTTTTCGAGTTTTTTTTAAATAAATCACTTCTTCCTGTGCAATCTCAATTAATGATTTTGATTTATCAACAATTCCAGCACACAGTTCAAGTGTTATTCCAATTTTTGCTGGATATTTTTGAACATCTATTTTATCACCACTTCCTGCTTCTTTAGTACTACTAATCACACCATAATAAACGGCTACAATAAATCATAAAAATTTGTAAATTTTGTTACGTTGATCTAAAATTTCTGTTTTGTATTAAGTATAATCTTTAAATGAATATTTTATTGCAAAAATTACTAGAAAAATCACAAGTTAAATGCTAATTACCTGGTCGAAATTGCTTTACAAATAGAAGAACATTCCTAGTAATATTGTACAAAACAATTGAAACACTGTCATGTACTTTTAGCAAATCCCAGTTTTTTTCTTTGCCTGAAATTATTATTTGTTAATTCAATTTACACTTTCTTGTAAATATTATTTGGTAATTTATCACATCACCAACTAAATATATTACCATTCTGGGTAAAAAATAAACGGAATGGTTTGACATATGGTGAATCTTTTGGCAATTCACCTATATAAATGTTTGTTAGATTCTCCATTATATTAAAAATCGTAGAAAAAACTTACATATGCCTTTTGCGAAATTATAATGACAATTGACAGTTTTGACTTTTGACTATAGTATGTATATAAATATTCGACTATTACGATTAATTGGTATATTAATTGATTCGATTAATCGAAAAAAAAGCTCCTAATCGAAATCGAATCCCAAAGAAATCAGCGTTTATTAAGTATAAAAAAAGTGTTTATGCATAAACACAAAGCGTTTACAATAAACACCAATGTAAACAGTATGTCAGTGTTCCCGTTTCATATATGCAATATTCTAACGCCCTACGTATAGGCAGAGATACATGACATATGTCTATTCATCTTATACACTGAACTCGAGTATATTTTTTCTCTAAAATTGGCGTGATAAGTTGATGTCGCCACTGTTGTTTGTGTGTTTAGTTAGGTTTTCGGATTAAGTCAAGAATAAGTGAGCAGCAATTAAAAATCTTCAAATTTTCACCAGATGTTCCATTTTATAATTCAATACAAAATCCAAACTTATGGCCTTGTATCTTTTTAATTTTAGGTGGTGTGCCCCCTCAAAGTTTCACATTTTCATCAAAACTTTTTCACTATTTATATTATTTTTCCACTATTTTTTTTACACAATAAATATCACTGAACATTCCACTACACAAATAAACACACTTTTTTTATTTATTTAATTACTTTATTTTATGTATTTCGCTTTTTTGGATTTCGTTTTTAATTCTCTTTTGACGTCTTAATATTTATGTTTGAATTTGCTATTTAGTATTTTGTTTTATTCATGTTGTCATTTCTGGAAAATAGTTTGTAGTGTTTTTTTAATATTTTTGTTGCACTTATTTACGTTCATTGACAAACATTTAAACAGTCTTTATTACTGGAAAACACATTTATTTTCCTTTTACAGATTAATTATACAGAACTAATGTACGGCTTTTACATACTCTAACATAATTAATAGGAACGTTTATGTACTCGAACATTATAATAACATTTTCTTTTTACAAATTAAAAAAAAAAAATTTAAAAAAAAACCATTGAACTAAAATTTGGATTCTTAACCAAGCCAACTTCACTCATAACGACTTTTACCACTTTCACCCCATCAAAATCAAAAAATAAACAAACAAAATGTCACTTTATACATTTTCTTAACAACATAGTAAAAAAAATTAAAAAATAGAATATTTACGTTTCAAATTCAATAAAAATTTATTCAATATAGTGAGTGTACAACAGTGTTTCATTTTATAAAAAAAAAGTGTTAAAAATTACAATATTATAATAAAAAATATAAAAACAAAAATTTAAAAAAAAAAAAAACTTTGAAGCGTTCCAGCTCTTATACTAACGGGGCCTCAGATATTTTTTAGTGCTTCGTCATCAGCTCGATATTTTCCTCTACACCCCCATACCGAAAATTAGGCTATTTGTAGCGTTTTTCTAAAATATACAGCCCTTCAAACAGTGCTCACTCTATCTAGACTTGTTCCAGGTTTTCAATTAAGGTAATTGTTTGAAGTTTAAAAAACAATTTTAAAATTAAATAGAAATATGAAAAAGTGTGTTTAGTTGTGGTTAAAGTGTTGTGAAACATCAACCTGTCTAGATCGCTTTTAGTACTAAATCTTGCTTTTAAAAGCTCAATACATGTTTAGTACCTCACAACCAACTTTTAGGAACTTCAATTTGAATGGTTTCTAATAAAGTATAAACAAAACCTAACAGTCAAATTTACAATCTTCATGCCATAATCACAAATCTAAAATGAACAAAAAAAAAACAATATATTAATTCAAATATTTAAGTATATTAATTATTAAAACAATTAATAGCAACTTGCAATTTCATTATTGATGAGAATTCAATGAAGTGGAATTTTCTGCAGATTATCATCATAGAACGGTATAAGTTCTTCAATAAACTCCATTGCCAATGCTGGGATTATCTTGTATATTTCTCTGAATATAAAATAATATAAGATGTAAATATAGTTGGCTTGTTAGTCATGAAAATAACAAAATTTTATCTTTCTGTTGGAATATCAAATGGATTGATTTTATGTCGTTATCTTTTTCTTTGAATGCGGAGCTTATTTCTTTCTTCAAAAAATCATGGGAGCATATTTACTAATGTCAGGATTACGCATTGTCAATAGAGTGCTCCACTCCACGGAAATCTTTAGTAAAAGACGAAAGATTTATTCAACAATTCTCGGTACCTTTATCTGGATTCTCAGATAAAGGTACCGATCGTCACTTGTGCATTTATTAATAAAATATATAAACTTGACTATTTTGATTTTTTCAAAATATTTTTTTTTATTTACTTTTTTTTATACCTAAATTTTAAAATTGGGTCTGTGTAACTTGGTTAAAAACTAGTTAAAAGTTAAAATTTTGACAGCCAATGTTAAATTTTCGTCACATATTCATCTCAATTTATGGCCTAATTCTGTATCTGTTAATTCGCTCTATTACTGTTAAAATAGCGATAACGCCTAAATTGCTATTCAGAACGCATATGTTACTGTTAAGAACTGTCACATTGATTGTTTAATGCCGATATATAACCAAAATTATCGACGGTTTTTGTAGCGTTGTAGTTTTTTTGCTATTTTTTTTCCTGGTCTTTTTCTTGCCATTTTCTTGCGCATTCTTTTAAATTTTAACGTTATTTTTTCTAAAAAATTATTTTAATTAAATTAAAATATAAAAAATTTATTCAATTCTTCCATATTAATATTGTACGAATTAAAATAAATTTTTGAAATATTAAATTCGATTAAATAATAATAAAAAATAAAAATATTAAATTAAAAACATAACTGAAAAATAATTAAATTTTTAAATATAAGATCAATTATATTTATTTTAATATATAAACAAAATTTATTGTTCAGAAACACGACAAAAATTATTATTGAATTTCAAATTTAACCGCTCTTTGAAAAATATTTTAGAAAAGAACAGAATTTTTTTTTTCAATGAAAATAAAAGAGAAAGCTACATTGCGATGGTGCATACGGTCTTCAAAATATGCGCCATTTTAGAATTACCTCCAGCGTTTTTGGCTCATTATTCAATCAAACAAGCATATGAGCAAAAAACGCAGAGAAAGATGGTAGATGATTTTTGCATGAGTAAAGAGGGACAGGAATAAGAAAAAAAACTGCAACGCTACAAAAACCTTAGATAATCTTGGTTATGATACCGGCATAACAGAGGACAATTTTGACCTGTTAAATTTTGTTTTTAATTTTAAAAGTGATTTTGTTTCAATAAAAATATATTTAATAATGAGTATATATGAGTATGATATAATTATGTTGTTATTGTCTGGAAATCAAAATCGAAGTTATTTTTAATGTTTAATATATGTTTTTGTTAGGTTATGGTAACATTTTAAATTTTTTTTAGACAAGATGCAAATAGATATTATTCTAAATTCCGGAAGCATCTTAGAGATATTGCAAACCCATTCTTGGTGTCAGATGACGATTTTAAAAAATTATATATTATAATATATATAATAATATAATAATAATAATATATAATATATATTATAATATATATATTATATATATATATATTATAATAATATATAATATATATTATATTATATTATATATTTAATTTTTTTTGTATATTGTATACATTTGTGTATACATAACCTCACAGTATTTAACATTAGAAATGTCAAAAAAAAATTCGCCTCACAATTTTAACAGAAGCGAAATTTAACGATTACTGAATACCTATTTAGGCATTATCGTTATTTTGGAATTGTTATTCCAAATCGTTAATTTAGCAGTAACATTAACATAACAGATACAGAATTGGGCCATTAGTTGTCAAAATTTTAACTAGCTTCGGGGCATGTTAAATTTTGACGTTTGAAGTTAAAAAATAATTTATGTTCAATAATTTTTATGAACAAATATTTCAGTTCAATAAATTTAAAAATAACCCAATTTATTCAAAAAAGTTTAATGAACAAAAAAAAAATAATAGGATTATTATTTTACTTGTTATTTTTCGTAAAGTTTAATTTATATTTACCATTAAAATTATGACTAACTGAAAATACTAAAAAAAAATTTATTTTTCTCATTTGAGAGATTTATTTCATAAAGTTAAATGTCAAGTTTTTACCCAACTTACCCAGCTTAAAATCACCAAAGATAAATTCTTCTCACCAATATTTTTTCACCTAATTTTAACTTATTTTTAACTTATTTTTAACCAAGTTACACAGACCCATTATAGTTAATAAAAGTTCACAGAATATATTATGTTAAAAACAAAATATATATATGTATAAATCGAACAAATAAATGTTGGTTTGAAATATTTATATTAATAAAAAAAATTTGGACACAATAGAGAAAAAAAAAATTAATTTTTTTTCATCTAATTAGAAAAAAATTTAAGTTACGTATATTTATTTAAGGGCACGTTCGAAAACCATATCTGAGATCTTTTTCCGAGAAGAAATTTTGTTATTTATTATTACTGAACGAAAACTCACTTATTCTAATTAGATGAAAAAAAATTAATTTTTTTTCAATTTATTTTTATTTCAATTTTATTTTTATTAATTTCAAACCATAACCTAATTTTATAACAAAAAAAAAAATTGTAAAAATACATCATTTGCATTTGCAAATCGCAAAATATTCCGAGATTTAAGTAAACTAATGTAAAAAAATGAGTAGCGAGTCGTAGACAAACATTCATTCACTTAAAAGTTCCAGATTTTTATTCTGGATTGAAATATTTTAATAAATAAATTTGATCTAATTCTAAATTCGATGAATAAAAAAAAAATTAATTATTAATTTAGTTTTTTATATTCTTAACTAATAAATAATATTATTGGTAATGATTAGATGAGCCGATCCTGGCGGTACAGCAATACCAGGCCAACCCGCGACAGAGGTGAAGCAAGCTCCTAGCACTCCGTCAAATTCCCCAAATTAGTTTAACATTTGAGTCCTTCTATGAGGGATCTATCAGATGTTAAGCTGATAAGAACAGATACTATACTTTGATCTTAGCCTTTAGGCCGTGAAGCGATACCGTTTAAACGGTCAAAGAAATTATTTTATTAGCGAATGGGAGAACAAATATAATAAAAAAATTTCAACAGAAAATATAATTGTCGTTATAGTGGAGAAAATAAAAATATTATAAAAATAATAAACAATGTAGTTACTCTTTATTATTATTATATATTAAAAAAAACAAAATCTACAGGAAGAATGAGATTTATGAAAATAATACATTTATGTACTTACGTGAGGCACACGCCGATGTATTTTTTTCGGCGGCGGCGTTCAGGGCTAAATTGAACAGCGGCGGCGGCGTAATAATTTTTAAAATAATAATAATACTAAAATATTTTTTTGGAGCCGACTCCAAATATATATTCACTCTCTCAAACTTGTGATGTATTCGGAGTTAAATTGTAAATTGTAAATTATAAATTATGTTATCTTAGTTTTTATTTTAAGTTATAATATTAAGTTACTTGTTATTGTAAGTTATTATTATGTATTAGGTACGTCATTAAGGATGTAGTCCTGTTGACTAGATAAATAAATAAATAAATTAAAAGGCTCATAAAGATAATAATCATAAATTGTTTCTCCAACAATTTTTCAATTATTAAAATATTGGATTATTAAGGTAAATGTATGCACATTCGTAATGTACAAAAAAGTATGTTGTAACAAAATATCAAAAATTTTCTAGAATCTGTTTGAAAAAATTATTCTCAACATATTTCCAATTTCCATACAGTTCAACAAACCCTATATTTCTAGTTAACATTTTTTTTGTAATTTACACAAAAATTAGATATGCATATAAAGTAAATGCAAAAAAAAACCTTGCATGAAAGCAGTGTTGCCACCGACTTGTCATCAGCGAAGGCTAGATTAGTCTTGAAAAAGAGCTAGATCAGAGCTAATTTTTTTTTCTTCACATTCCTAGTATTTTTAAAATTGAATGTTCTATATATATGTATAGATTTATTTTTAAAATCACAAAAAAAAGAATAATTCATATTTTGCCAATAATAAAAAAATTTATACTAAAAATCAACCTCAATATTTTCAAAATCAAAATCATACATCTACATTGATGTATGTATTTCTATTTATATTATATTTATATTTATATTTTTATATTTTTTTATATATTTATATATTTATATTTTTATTTATATTTATATTTATATATATATATTTTAATATTATCTAAAAGGAATTCTTATGATATATTTTTATGCATAATCGCATAATACATCAACTCTAAAATATTATTATTTAAAGATTATCTTAACAGAATTCTAATAATATTAATTTTATGCATAATTGCATAATACATGAATTCTTTAATATTATTATAATTGTCATATCAAGTGCTGGTAAGTGTATACGTCTGGACGCTGGGTTTACATTGCAGTGTTTATATTTTTTGTTCATGATTGAATATACTCCCGGGCCTCCAGTGTAAGTCCAGATCCATACCTAGCTCCCGGTTGGTGCTTGAAACTTGAAGTCTGGGTTCGATGGTGCTCTTGTGTTACCACCTCGTGTAGTTTTTGAAATATATACTCGGCGAACAGTATATGTTATCCCCAAAAGAATTGTTACTATGAAAGCAGAGTATGAGAATCACATACTGATGTACGTCATGGTATGTGGCTTTCGGTAAGGTTTCTTGATCCTTTTGCTGTTGTATTGCAGTTTTGAGTTCTTCTACTTCTTTATCAATATTGAACTCCAGGATGGGTACACTAATGTTGTTTTCTTTCTGCTTATGGAACTCTTCAGTTAAGTTGGTTGAAGGTAGAAAGTCCACTACAATATGAATTGTACCCATAGTCTGGGCTTTTTCCAGGGAATATATCCAGCTGTTATGGTGAGATAGCTGAATCCAAACATCAGTGGACTCTAAGGATCGTATCTGGCACATATTTGATATGCATGAGGTATGTTTTAGCATTTCCATTTCGCATTTGCTGGCGTGCGAGTTCTGGTTATGTAACGGCCTCTTTTGTGTACATAATAGTTGTTGTTTCTTTTCATGCTGGCAGGCTTTAATTTCTTTCATCTCTAGTGGGTAATATTGATCACGGTCTAAACTTACAATCAGCTATTCTGAAAGAGGGTACAATGAGCACATGTTTCCCTTGATATGTAGTTTCCAATGAAATTAATTTGTACAGCTGGAATTCCTCTTTATTGATCAAAGGAATGTCGATAGTGAATATTATGTTGTGCTTCATTATCCTTGTATTCGCTAACATCAACTTGTATAGTTGAGTTAATTCGTTGTTGTCATGAATCGGTAAAGTGTGTTCAAACGGCAGATTTATCTGTGTTAGATTTATCTACCTTTTCAATTGTTCTGTTCAGTGGATTGAACATACTCTCGGGCCACTGTAGTGTTTGTTAGGCTGTTGTGGTTTTAGGTGCCGCTATGTTACCACTTTGCGTTGATCGTCACGTCACTTCTTTCTTGTTATGAAAACTATAAACGTTAATGATGTACATCGTGGTGGGTAAGCCCTACCACTTCCTGCTGGATCTTGTGTTGAATTTGCTATGTTGATGATGCAAATGTTACTGTATTATATTTCTTATGTTATGCTGCGTTTATATTGCAGCGTTCGAATTATAATATTGTGTTCAGTACTGAACATATTTGCCGACCAGCAATTTGAATGTCATCTTTATTAAATATGTTATCTCTTGGTACTGAATTTGGTGTCCTTATCTTACCAGCTGTTGTTGTTCTTATTGTGATGATGAAAATTCTTAACTTTTATTACAGTTACTTCAATTTGCTTTTATTGAATTTCTGTATATACTTATTCTATTTGGTTGTAATAAGTAGTAATAAGTAGTGTTTTGAACAAAAAAAATTTGTAATGTTTTCATTGACCAAAAAATACTTGTATATATAGTGTTGTTTTGCCAAGAAATTTGAATTGTATTTTTTGACCAAAAATACTTGTAGTGTATTTTTGTTCTATATACTTTCGTTCGTCTTCTCCAGAATATTTGTAGGGTATTCTCGTTTAACAAAAATATTTGTTGAGTATTTTTGTTGTATATACTGTAGTTATTTTTTGTCAAGAATATTTGTAGGGTATTCTTGTTTACAAAAATATTTGTAATGTATTTTTGTTGTAGGTACTGTAGTTCTTCTTATCAGTGTTGAAATTCTTTTAATATTAATCTTTGACTTTTTCAAAGAGATTTCAGGAATTTGGTGTTGGTTTTTCTCAAATTTTATTAAATAATTATCCAATTCAAATTCTTTTCCTCTCACATTTCCTTTTTTAACAGTATCTATATTGGGTTGATTTTCCCGTTCTTCTTAGGCTCCTCAAGTTTCTGTTTCTTTTTCTTCTACATTTCCTTTTTTAACAGTGTCTATATTGGGTTGATTATCCCGTTCTTCTTAGGCTCCTCAAGTTTCTGTTTCTTTTTTAACAGTGTCTATATTGGGTTGATTATCCCGTTCTTCTTAGGCTCCTCAAGTTTCTGTTTCTTTTTTAACAGTGTCTATATTGGGTTGATTATCCCGTTCTTCTTAGGCTCCTCAAGTTTCTGTTTCTTTGGTTCATTTTAAATATTGCATTTAATTATTTTAAATATGGAAATTATTGATTCTTAGTAATTCCGTAAACGGCCAGAGTATTCCTCTGTCTAAGATCAATAATTCTAGGTAGGAGAGTTGGAATTATGTGTATTGTTGATTCTCAGTAATTCCGTAAACGGCCAGAGTATTCCTCTGTCTGAGATCAAACAATTTTTTAATTGGAAACGGACATATTTTTCTTAGTAATTCCAGCAAGCTGGCGAAGGTATTCCCTTCTCTAAGAAAACAATTTATGGTAGGAAATTTTGAATTATTTTTTTTTTTATTAACTCGGTCAGTTCTTGATGACTCGAAGTTCGTTTAGTTCTTCTTGACTCGAAAAACTATATCCCATCGGTTGTTGGCTGCTGATAATTCGATGGACGCCTTTTCTTCTTAATCTCATCGGTTGGCTGTTGTTAACTCGATGGACGCCTTTTCATCTTAATCTCATCGGTTTGCTGTTGTTAACTCGATGGACGCCTTTTCATCTTAATCTCATCGGTTGGATGTTGTTAACTCGATGGACGTCATGTTCTTATCCGGCTCAAAGGACCATGTAAATATTTGGTTTGTAAGTCCAAATCTTTAGGTAAATTCTTGGCACAATTGTAATCCCACTGTATAGGGGCCAGAACCTTCTCTACAATTGCGCTGCTAATAATAACACTTTGATTGTTATTTTCAGACTAATTTTATTCTAAATAAATTTTGGTTTATATATACAAAAAATGATTACAAAGCATTTAAAAAGTAAGATTAATTAATTTCCCACAAAAATTCTTTTCACATATATTTTTATGCATAATTGCATAATACATGAAATACTAAAAATATTAATATTTTAATATTATCTAAAAGGAATTCTTATGATATATTTTTATGCATAATCGCATAATACATCAACTCTAAAATATTATTATTTAAAGATTATCTTAACAGAATTCTAATAATATTAATTTTATGCATAATTGCATAATACATGAATTCTTTAATATTATTATAATTGTCTTATCAAGTGCTGGTAAGTTGATACGTCGGGACGCTGGGTTTACATTGCAGTGTTTATATTTTCTGTTCATGATTGAACAAAAATTAATACCAAAAATGCGAGAATTTGTTCTTAGCATTTCTTGGAAACAGACTTCACAACTGTAAAATATGAATTATTAAATGTGCCACTAAATAAAAGAAAGTTAAATTATGATTCAGTCCCATCCGTTAAATTAAGTATATCAAATAAACCTGTGAAAGTGACAGCAAAAGGAGGTTTGAATGGGTGATCATTCAGCATTAGAATTTAAATATCATTTAAGGTCATATTAATTAGGTATTTCAAATTAATACTATTCTTTAAATCTATTACTCTATATATCTGTCTATGTATTTCCAATTCTATTCATGTGTCCATATCATAGGTAGAAATAATTCATTTCATTTGTATCAAACATCAACTAATGTAGAACCTGATGAAATAAAAGTAGAGAGTTGGTTCCCAAGTATATAACAGACCCGATCCTTACCGCGAACAAAGAACAACGAATAGCGGCGGGGGGACCCGGAGTAAGGAGGAAAGCTACTCCTGGAAGAAGAGCAGCTCAGAGGAAAAGAGCGAGACAAAGGACGCAGGCAGAAGACGCAGCGGATAAGAATCCTAGCTGCACTACAGGCTGTCCTAAGTCAAACTCTGAACCAAAAAGTGAGGGACAATTGAAACAGGCGGTCAAAAAGGGGGAGGTCGGACGATATTGTCACGCCAAAGCGGGCCAAACATGCTAGTTTTAGGGAGATTGTGGAGGACAATCTCAAGATGGCCTTCACCGATGACAGCTGTAAAGATGGCCTCACAGAAGAAAATTCAACTCTGCTTCGCAAACACTTGCAGGCGGAGATAATGAAAGAACGAACAGGAGGGAAGTGTCTGCAGTTCAAAGGCATGTCACTTGTGGAAGGAGTGTTGCGCATCACATGCGGGGCCGCACCAACCCTTGAGTGACTGAAGTCGGTGAGCGCAGCAAACCCATTCTGTGGGCTGGTGTGAAAATAAGACTTGCACACAAGGATGACCTTAAAAAATAAAGATAACAACCTTTGTTGCAGGGGTGTTCGATGATGAAGCAACGGTTTAAGGCTCCTAGACGCACAAAATCCAAGCGTCAACACGGATCACTGGAAGATATACCATATCGAGAAGATGAATAATGGTCAACTTCTCATTATGGGGTTGGAAGAAGCAAGCTCAGCGGACGTAAGGAAGCTCAACTGTAAGCTTTACTACGAATTCGGGTAGTTAACTTTTAGGTTCCCTAAACATAAATAGCCGAATGAAGAAGAAGCAAGCGGTTCGGGTCTTACAAGCCAACATACATCACAGTCGATTGGCTAGTGCTTGCATTAGCCGTGATATGAAGGTGGGAGTAGCGGGGCTTATGGTCATCCAGGAAAAGATAATAACCTGCATATTTAATGAGAAACAGCTAAGTGCTGTCCTATTACACGACTTAAGCTGCGGAGATTTGACCGCGGCTCAATTAGTGCTAGAAATTTGGAGATACAAAGATGACGCTAGTGGTAGCATCAGTTTACCTACCATATAATTCAATAAAACCACCACCGAGCCCGGAACTCAGGAGGTTGGTCCAGTATTGCAACACAAGGAAGATGGAACTGCTAATTGGAGCAGATGCCAACTCCCATCATATAGTATGGAGCAGCACAGACACAAACCGTAGGGGCAAGTGCATTTTAGATTACTTGGTGGAGGAAAAATTGGAGATTTTCAATGTGGGGCATGAACTCACCTTTCTGAATAGACAAAAGGCGAAAGTAATAGACCTAACATTTGAATCTCCTGACATGTTAACTTTTTTAAGGGATTGGAAGGTTTCGAATGAATGTCTATGTCCACCATAGATGGATACCTTTCAGTCTTCTATCAATAAAGCGTGAGCAACTCCATCCTTATAGGAATAATAAGAATACTGACTGGACTCTTTATACTTGGGCTTGAAACAGAAGCCCAAATTGAGGTATCTGTAGGAAACTAAAAGTGTTAGTGAAATCTTTTGAAGAAGCTCAGGAACATGAAAAAACAAAAAAATGTACCTTGGTGGAGTAACGAACTGGGTCGCCTAAGGAAGGTGGCGCGGAAAAAAGTAAAGAAAGCCAAGAATACAATGCTAGAGGCTGACTGGGAAGAGGCAGCCAATGCTAAACGGGAATTCAAAAAACTCATACGGAAATCTCAAAGAGATTCGTGGAGGAACTTCTGTACCGCAACCACAGACATACGAGCTGTGGCCAGATTAAAAAGATCTCTCTCAGTGGACCCACTTAATCGACTGGGTATGTTACTTCGTGGAAACGGTGAATATACAGAGACAAAAGTGGAGGCTATAAAACTGCTGATGGAAACACACTTTCCGGAATGCAGGGTTACTGATGAGGGCTTCTGCATTTCAACTTCAGTTGACAACCAAATTAGACGGATGTTGCAAATGAGATTATAAAAAAGGACTAGATAATATGGGCAATAATCTTTTTTGCACCATACAAAGCTAGTGGAATAGACACTCCCATATTACATAAAAATGGAAGCACTTAGGTTACGGAGAAAAGGTCAATGGAATAGGGGTGGAGTACAAATAGGACACACTCAGATCTATGATTGGTACATCAGGGACAGCCAAGAATTGGGTATGACAGTGGATTAAATAACACCGAAGTTAATTTTCGGCAGTAAGATACAGGTTAAAATACCGAAGAGGGAAGAATGGACAGAAGACTTGAGACTTGATAAACCTGTCCAGTTCTGACATATCGCTCTACACGGTTGGTTCCAGGATGGATAACTTATCCGGTGCCGGTTACTATTGTGAAGAGCTAGAATTGGAAGAACACACATCCCTCGGAAAAAACACTACAGTGTTTCAAGCAGAAATCTTACCTATCAACGAAGGCGCGAATGAGATTCTGAAGAAGAACTTAACATCAAAGTCCATCAGCATTTTCTCATACAGCCAAGCAGCGATAAGATCGATTAAGTACAGCAAAATCATCTCCGGATTAGTTCTGCAAACGAGAAATACCCTCGAAAGACTGGCTCACAAATGTGAAGTGAATCTGACCTGGGTACCTGGACATGAAGAATTTTCAGGAAATGAGAAAGCCGACGAGTTAGCTCGCAAGGACTCGGAAACCCAATTGATAGGTCCTGAGCCTGCAGTGGGGATATCTTCAAGGTTTACAAGGACAAGGTTTGCTACAGTAGAAAAACTTTGATAAACAATGTAGATTATGGCAGGAAGAAGAGGGATGTAGACAAGCCAAGAATCTCATTGACAGTCCTTCGAGAGTACGAACTAGGTTCCTTATTGGAAATACTAGAGAGTACATACGAATGGCGGCAAAAATACGACTGGACATTGACTTCGGGAACATCTGCGCAGGCTAGGCATCTCAAACACCAGCATGTGCAGGGGTTGAAACAGTTGAACACCTTCTGTGCGAGTGCCCAGCGCTAATTAAGCTCAGAAGGAAGGTACTAGGAAGGGAAATCCTAGCTAGGAAAGAACTGAGAAGCATGGACCTCAAAACAACCCTAATCTTCGTACGGAAGACTGAATGGTTGGAGAGGGATGAGGATCAGGCCAGTTGAAATGGAAGGTTGCAGAGAATGCACAATGGACCCAAATAGAGGCCTGGATGCAAGGGCGCATAGCTGTGCGTCCACCTCTTTAATACTACTACTGCTATTAAGAGAAAAAACACTATTGAAAGAAGAAATATTATTATAAAATTTTTATAGATTCTAATTATTTTATTTAAGTAAAGTAGGTTATTCTACTTTTGAGTCTACAAATTTGACTTGGGTTGATCATTTATCTGAAGGAAGACTTCGTAAACCAACAGAAGAATTCTTAAGTAAGCTTCTTGAGTTGAAAAAATTATAAGAACATCAAATGGAAAATGAATAATGTTATACAATAAAATTGAAACAAATGAAATTGAAACAAATGAAAAATATGTGTTTCATTTCTTAAAAAAAAAAATCAAAACAAAAAAAGAAATGGAAACATGCGCAAAAGCATATCTTGTTTTGTTGAAAAACATATTAGGCGAACAATATATGCTATCCCCAAAAGAATTGCTAGACCGAAAGCAGAGTATGAGATCACATACTGATGTACGTCATGATTCGGTGAGGTTTCTTGATCCTTTTGCTGTTGTATTGCAGTTTTGAGTTCTTTTACTTCTTTATCAATGTTGAACTTCAGGATGGGTACACTAATGTTGTTTTCTTTCTGCTTATGGAACTCTTCTGTTAAGTTGGTTGAAGGTAGGAAGGAAGCGTTTAGTCCACTAGAATATGAATTGTACCTAGTTACCGTCACTGTTTTTCCTTTTAAGCTATAATAAGCTGCTGTCTCGATTGTTCCACTATTTACTAGGGTTATAGTAAATATTTATTTATAACATATTATATCCATGGTCTGGGCTTCTTCCAGGGAATATATCCACTGTTTATGGTGAGATAGCTGAATCCAAACATCATTTGACTCTGATGATCGTATCTGGCACTTATTTGATATGCCTAACGTGTGTTTTAGCATTTCCATTTCGCATTTGCTGGCGTTCGAGCTCTTTTGTGTACATAATAGTTGTTGTTTCTTATCATGCTGGCAGGCTTTAATCTCTTCCATCTCTAGTGGGTAATATTGATTACGGTCTAAAACTACAATCAGATATTCTGAAGAGGACACAGTGAACACATGTTTCGTCTGATATGTAGTTGCTAATGAAATTAATTTGCACAGCTGGAATTCCTCTTTATTGATCAAAGGAATACCGATAGTGAATATTATGTGGCACTTCGTTGTCTTTGTATTCACTAACATCAACTTGTATAGTTGAGTTAATTCGTTGTTGTCATGAATAGGTAAAGCGAGAACAAATGGCAGACTTATTTGTACTAGATTTATCTTCCTTTTCAATTGTTCCGGGGTCAAAATGAATGGGTTAACCCTTCCATGGGGTGTATCCATGATGACGTCCAATAACGTATCCTGAGTTCCTTGGTATGATAAAACAATTAAAAGACTTTACTTCATTTTGATCAGCTGTACTGGTTTGCTGCATTTGTAACTTTAATATTACGGTTTGGATTGTGTCAAATTGTTTTTGTATCATGTCTTCGCTCTTCTGCTTCGACTATCAGCGTTTAGTTTTAATTGAAGAAGATGATCTTCTTTTTCTCTTATTTGTGGAATCTGGGCTTCGTAGTAGTTAGCTGAAACGCCAAATAATGAGTTCATTACGTTTCCCACACCATTAAATAAAGCCCTATAGCTTCTATTTTGTGACTTTTTGATATTATTAGTGTTCTTCAGTAATGCTTCTGCATGCTCGATCTCGTTTAATTTATGGATGAACTGTGATGAAATTATATCACACATGTTAGACACATGTGACCTGTGGCAGAAACTGTTTATTTTTTGGACACATTTCTGCGTGGTTATGTTATAATAAACAACCAGTTTCCATGCGCTGTTAAACTAGTTCATTCATGCTAACGCTAACATTGTGATTATGAGCGCTGTTGTTTTATTGCTTTTTTTCTTTGATGGAAGTTTATCAAAATTTTCGTCAATTGGTAGAGGACTAATTTTTGAGATCGGCTTTTTAATATGTTGTTTCGGCTGCGCACAGTAACGACTTTGGTAATTCTGTCTTTACCAGCATGAGTGATCTCGATTCTGGGTGGAAGTTGCTCATCTTTCAGAAGCACCATATTACCTTTGTTGATGCCCATTTTTTATTTTTCCACTTGTACCTCTGCTGTAAATGGGTTAAATTTTCGGAGTTCTATGTCTTCCAAAAGCTTTGCTGCATCTGTTTGATTAGCTGCCATCTTGTGAGTCTCGCCATTTTGGTTTCCAGTAGATTCTCTGTTGGTGAATCAAGCAGAGGTCCCCCCACGAGAAAATGGTCTGGTGTCAGTACTTCAAAATCTTCGGGTTCTTCGCTTAATGCGCACAATGGGCTAGAATTTAAACATTCTTCTATTTGTACGTCCTTGTCATCTCTTCAAAGGTGATCGTTGTCTGTCCAATTACTCGTCTTAGATGGAATTTTGTGGACTTCACCAAAGTGCGGTGAGTTTGGTGTTATAAAATGGCAAGTTACACCCTCTTTTGCTATGAAAGCAAAACTTTCCGTCTTCTGTTTTTTTATTGCCCTTTTAAATTCCTTTTCTAATTCGCCTTTGGAACCTACGAAATTAGTTCTATTGTCGCTGTATATGCTTGCATAGACCCCTTCTTCCGGTAAATCTTTTTAAAGCAGCCAAAAATCCTTGTGTTGTTACATCAGTTACTGCTTCAAGGTGTATTGCTTTTATTGTTAGGCATACAAAAACGCATATGTATCTCTTGTATGCTTTGCTTCCACTTCCTTTTGACATGCGTAACTGAATTGGACCTGCGTAATCCACCCCAGTGTGACTAAAGGGACGTGAAGGGGTTACTATCGCCTCTGGTAGCATTGGTTGTTAAAATGTTGTTGATGACACGTAACACACTTTTAGAGAATGTAATGTACTGTGTTCTTTGCTTTAATTATTCAATACTGACTTCGGATGTGGGGCAGGCAAAACTTAATTCCTCCGTGTAAAGTCACCTTATGAGCTAAGTTCATTATTAAAGGTGCTAAAGGTGATTTATAATCATAGTTTTCTTCTGTTTTGGACAGTTGCAGCCTATCAGCGACTCGGATTAAGTTGTTACTATTCAAAAATGGGTGCAAGCTACTTAGCTTATTTTTTGTTGATATTTGTTGATTGGATTGAAGCTGTTTAATTTCATCAAAAAATTCAATTACTTGAGATTGTTTCACGATAGTCATCATTAAATCATATAGTTCTTGTGCTAATTGGAAAATATTCTTTCAGCCTTTTGCATTCTAGCCTTTTTGTAGAATCTTTGCATATACGCAACCACCCTATTTAACTTTGTGAATGATGAGTATTTTGAGAGAAAATTCAAATTTGTGTCGTTATTAGTAAACGTGGTGTGGATGGTCTTTGTTGCTTTCGTTTCACTCAGTTTTAACTCTTGCACTATTTCGGTTTCCAATAACGTATTTGTGGGCCAATTTTCTTGAGAAAAAGACAACCATTGTGGTCTATCCCACCAGATTGTGAGTGATCGGAGTTTATCAAGTTCTATTTCTCTTGAGGCACAATCTGCCGGATTATCTTCTGTTCTAACGTGTCTTCATTGACACGGTGGTAAATTTTCTTGTATTTTTATCATTGATAAAATTTTTTTCCATCTTCGTGGATCCTCTTTTATCCAAGCTACGGATGAATCTGTCCAGGCATAAATTGGTGTCGTTTTTAGATCAAAATCTCATAATGTATTTTTTAACAATTTATTTGGCAGTAGTAAGGCTGCGTCTGAATGTTTCCCTTGCACTACTTCCTAAACTCGATTCTATTCTATTTCGAAAACTAGCATTCGATGCTGTCCGGAAGTCTCACTTGTTTGATCTTATTCCGAAGCTAATTTCACTTTGTTCAAAAGATAATATTTTAACTTCACTCTATTAATTTGACAGAAGAAATGTAATTCATTTAAAAAAAAATTGAAAAGGTTGTTTGTTGTTTAAAGTAAAAGTTTAATCGTGTTAGTTTTTGTTTTTGTATAATTATTGTTTTTGTATAATTGTAATAATAGTTATAGTTCTTTCCCGTAAAATAAGATTGAAATATCATTCCCGCAAATTTATTATTTTTCTAATGTCATCACTGAAAAAATAGGTTATGTTAAATTATAAAAAATCCTTTAAATTATAATGAAATTATTTATTATTATTACTTACATTTAAGTTTTTCGTTTTATTCTTAATTTTTGCACATAAGTTTTCAACTTTTTTTAATTTTTGAATCAAGTTTAGGGAGCTAGTGTAGTCGTGAGCACACTCGATCATTTGACATATTTTAGTGCGAAGTTTAGTAATCGAGGGAAACCTTCGGACGGTTTTCGAATAATTTAGTGCGAAGTTTAGATTTTAGGGAAGCATTCGGACGCAGCCTAAGTCTCCGCATATTTCTAGCCGTGGAATAGTTAATTTTGCTTTAATAGCTGATACCTTTGTTTTGTCACTGCCTGACATGAGGTCATCCACATATAAATCAGTTAATACTATTTACGATGCTATTGGATACAATTTTTCTTCATCTTTGGCCAATTTGGCCAATATGTGGCTGATGTGGTACCATATGTCTTCAGCTTGTATTCTTTAATTGGTTCGTCAGGCGTATTCCTGCAGAGAATTCGTTGGTACTCTCGGTCTCTTGGGTCAATTTTTATTTGCCTAAACATTTTTTCAATATCTGCTGTATAGACGTACCGGTGTTTCCTCCATCTTATCAATATTGACATTATATCCTGCTGAATTGTTGGACCCATCATGATATCGTTGAGATTTAAAACAGAACTAGTTTTTGCAGATGCATCGATAACTACCCTGAACTTCGTTGTTGTACTTGACTCTTTGATAACAGAGTAATGCGGCATGTAATATGTGTAGTTTTTTGGTAGATCTAACTCCATAGACCCAGAGTGATATATTCCTGCATGAAGTCCTCATAATGTTTTTTCAGCTGAGGATTCCGCATTAGCTTCTGTTCCATTTAGAGCAGTCTAGTTAAAGCTATTTCTAGAATGAACCAATTGATAAATTCCTTCATCATTGCTTTTAAATGGAATTCTGACTACGTATTTTTATAGAAATCTTCACAAATTTGTTATTCTTTTGTGAATCCTTGTGTCTCGTGAAGTTCTTCTATTTTTCAGAATTTTCTCAGTTGTTTTTCCATCTCTACGTGTGTCAACATGCTGACACTGTTTTTCGTGGTGTTACACTCTGCAGTGTTGCCCAATATGACCCAACCTAGTTCTGTCTGCTGAGCCATTGTTTCATTTTTGTCTCCCTTTACGATTCTGTCTTGTATCACATCAGAATAGTGATCTAGGACATCTATAAGTCCTGTTTTATAAAAAGTAGGATCTGCCCATAGAAGGTTTTGTAGACGTGCCCACTTCCCTCCGTTGAATGAATGCTCGGGTAGTTGTGTTAATATTTTTAACACAAGAGCCTTGATTGACATTGGGCTTATGCTTATGTTTACTACAGAATTTGATGTTCCAGCTGTGGTTGCAGCGAGATATTTGAACTTTCTTTGGTTGCCTAGTCAGTTTTAAGCGATTTGCTGCTGCTTCAGTTATAAAAGAAGCTTGTGAATCTGGATCGATGAGTACAATGCCATATGTTCAGTTGAAAAACATTAGACACATAGTTTTTTTTCTATTATCAGACTGTTTCTTTGGTCTAATGACATTTCGTAAAAATATTTGCATGCGTCGAATGTATGAGCTTTTCCGCAGTATATACATCGATTTTTTGAAACTACATGGTAATTTTTTAATCCTTATGTGGGTTTGTTTGAAACAGCTGTTGGTCTTGAATTACTTGGCCAGGATTTCCACTCTTGTTTCCTGGTCGTATTGATATGTCTAAGCTTATTGCTTTTACTGCTTAGAGCATCTAATGCTTGAAATCTTGACTCTAAGAATGTGAAAAAATCTTCTAAATTCTGTATATCTTTTGGAGTTTGTAGGGAATGCTCGTATAATTTATGGCTCTCTTGATCCAGCTTTTTTTAAAATAATGTGTACTGTTAATGCATCCCATGTACACCAGGTACACCAGGATTATTAATAGCGTGAAGACATTCTCTCGTTGTGTCCTGCATTTGTCGCAGTCCAACATCAGATTCTGCTGTTAATTCTGGTTGGTACTAGCTTTCTTTTGTTGTCGTATCTGCTAGTAAACATATTAACATTTCGAAGATATCATTGAATGTAATCCATTCATGATATTGTCCAGTAAATTTTGAAATATTTAATGCTGGTAGTTTGATGTCTAGAAATAGGTGCTCTTTAATATTGTTAATATTTTTATCATTTTATACATTGTAATTTCTTTCATCTATACGTTCTTATAGAGTGCTGAATGTGTCATCACATAGATCTGATATGATCGCGTATAATCTTGTTGTATGATATTGTTCTTTTTGTAGTTGTTCTTGCTCTGTGTGAGACATTATAATGTCGTGTGTATCAGAAAGGTTACTTAATTTTTCTGATAGTATTTTTAATTTTTGTTTGTAATAGGCTAATGATTCTTCATCCGCAATATCAATTTGGATTTATTGCAGCAAATTTCTCATTGTTTGAGCCCTGCCGTATGCATGCGGAATCGCTGTTGTTGTTCCTCTGCTTTTTCTTTATACGTGAAGCTGTCATTCGGCATTCTTGCTGTACCCCATTCACCTTGCTGTTCTGTCTTCTTTAGCTCGTTGTATTTTGATTGCACTTTCTTAAATTCTGCTTGATAATATGCATTTACGTTGTCGTAATAATTCTTTTTCGTATATTGAGTTTTATCATAGTCTTCAATTTGTATTATTTTTGAGTGATTTTCGTGGAATTTATTCCACAGAACTTCTAACGTATCTAACAGTTCTTTCACCTGCTGTAACGTGATGGTTGCTATAGCCTGTTTATACTAGTAAAGTTTTGATTCTACTAGTGGTATCATTTTGTTCAATTGTGATATCTGTTAGAATATCTTTTGGACCATTTCTGGATTCAATTAATAAAATGTTTTTGAATTCTAAATATAATGCTTCAATTCTACGGTGCTCGTCATTTGTAAAATACAGATGATTTGTGTTGCTAAGTTTAAAATACGCAGTCATTTGTAAATGACGAGTATTATATTCTTTCCATGCATCTTCAAGCTTCTCTTTTTTATTTAGGAAATTGTTTTTCTTTACTTGCCATTTTTGAAGAAATTTGTTCTAATTCTTTGTATTTCGTCTGCACATCTTTTTTGTTGTTTGAACCCACCCTCCATGTTGTTTTCTTTTTCTTGTCGGGTTTACTTTATAAGTTGCTCTTGGTGGTTGTGACCTTGTTTAATTCGTTTTTTTTATATGGAAATTAATGGTTCTTAGTAATTCCGCCAAACGGCGTGACTAAGATCAATAATTTTAGGTAGGTGAGTTGGAATTGGTGTATTGTTGAAACCCAGTAATTCCGTAAACCAGAGTTTTCCTCTGTTAATTGCTGTTAATTGTTCTTAATTGTTGAGTAGTATCAAGTTGTTTAAATCTACGTTGTTGTTAGATTTATTATTGAGTAGAGACAAGTTGTTTAAATATAAACACTTTTAATTTATCTTTACTATTGTATTTATTTTAATTTAAAGTACAACTTAATAATTTTGGCTTTGGTAAAACCAGTCTAGATTGCTCTAATCTCACGTATCGGGTAGCTAATTGATACTTATTTTATTCACATTTTTCAGGTCTTTAAATTAAATTAAATGCATCATCTGCATAATACATTTACTATTAAAATATTAAAACATTTAAATACATTGTTTGTGCTACAATTAAATTAAACGTATATTTTGATAACGATGCGTCTGGAAAATTTCTTATAAATTTACTGTGAGAAAATTTATTCTCTGTAATTTTATACGCTCTTAAATTTACTGTGAGAAAATTTATTCTCTGAAGTTTTATACGCAGGGTTTACAATGCGATTTCTTATTTCTGTTCTGTTGGCTGAACATAAACACTTAGTTTATATGAATACAATATAAAATTAATGAATCTATAAATATTTATTTAAATTTAATTAGAAAAAAAAAAGATTTAGCATTTTTGCGGTTGAACCGTCAACCAGCTTAATCTGAAAAATTGTAGCATTAATTGGTGAACTGAAAAAAATTGTGACAATTTCTTGAAAATTATTGCAAGATAATATATCTGTCTCGGGACATGCTGTCATTATTTCTCTCATGTAAAGTGCATATAAAATTGTTCAATCTCAATCTCAAACCAAATTGTCAATTTTTTGGTAGCAGCTTAAAGCTGCTACCGCACGTAAGATTTTTTCCACAATAAAAATTGGAGAAATTAGTATTATTGTACGAATTCAGATGGCGAAATAATCGTAATTTTCAATAATTTTGTTAGAAAGAGACCAATATAATTTCTAGTGTTTCATTCATTCATTCATTTTAAATTTAATAAAAATAACTTTAAATATTTTAAATATTAAATATTAATATAAATATTAAATATTTTAAACAATATAATTTTCAAACGTCAAAAAATTAAAAACAAAATATTGAACAGACAGTTCAGATTTGACAATTTTAAAATTTAGCAGGGGAGGGATTACGGAACGAAACCGACTATTCTCAAACTCAATTATTGAGTTTCCCCTTCTTATTTTTTTTTTCGAATGTATTGCATGAGTTTAAATGTACGTATACATGCATTAGTGTGAAAAGTCGGATTTATGTTTGGGTTAGTATGAACAATAATAGGTCTGTTCGTTTGCTTGATACGAGTTACTCCGATCAAATTGGATCATTTCACCTGTGTTCGTTTGCTTTAGGTTAGGTTAGGTCAACTTTACTCTATGTTCGTTTGGTTTTTTTGACTTGATCCGATCTACTCGGAGCAATGATTTTCTAACCTTTCAAAATAGATGGAGTCAAGTAGGTTACTTGTCAAAATGACAATAAAATATTATAATTTTAGTAATTTTTTTTTTTAAATAATTTATTATTAAGTTATAAGACAAGTTCAAAAGACAAAAATGATAAAATAAATTACATATAATTTTATAAATAAAATTTATTGAGGTTATAATATTTTGATCAGATCCCAGCAAACGAACAAAAGTTGGGTCAACGTTAACCTAAAGTGATCTGTGACGTCACCTGATCCAACTCAACCTAACCTAATCTAACCTAACCTACCCTGAGTATGTGACCTGATCAAGCAAACGAACAGACCTAATGTAATACTTCGAACGAAACTCAAATTTTTTTTCAACAAGTCGAAACCAGTTGGAAATAAATTTTGAGTTTCGTTCAAAGTATTGCTCATAGTAAGTTATTGCATATACTAACACAATCATAAATCCTACTTTTCACACAAATGCATGTATACGTACATTTAAACTCATGCAATACATTCGAAAAAAAAATAAGAAGGGGAAACTCAATAATTGAGTTTGAGAATAGTCGGTTTCGTTCCGTAATCCCTACCCAGATTTGAAAACTGTAGTAAAATTGCTATGCGTAATTTCAGCGGCAAAATTAAAATTATTATTTATTTCGTGAAAAATAACAAATAAGTTATTTAAACACTTAGTTTATATGAATACAATATATAATTAATGTATTTATTAATATTTATTGAAATTAAATTAGAAAAAAAAATGATTTAGCATTTTTGCGGTTGAACCGTAAATTAATCTAAAAAATTATAGCATTAATTGGTGTACTGAAAAAAATTGTGACAATTTCAAGATAATATATCTGTCTCGGGACATGCTGTCACTATTTCTCTCACGTAAAGTGCATATAAAATTGTTCAATGTCAATCTCAAGCCAAATTGGCTTGAGTGCGGTAGCTGCTTACAAGTTCGTGTGAGGTAGCACCTTTAGATATATTTCTCCTATTTATTAAACAGATTTTCGGTTTATTTGTTTTTGTTTTAAAGCAGAAGGAAGAGTTCGTTTTGAAATGATTCATGTTTTTCGTGTTGAAGTAGGAGAAAAGATTTTTATTTTATATTTGTAAATATCCGAAATTTATTACTGCACGATTTTTTTTTGCATTTTCTTTATATGTGATTTTTTTATATGTATAGAACAGAACAAACAAACAATTAATTTCCGACTACTGAGTGGAGCACCTGCAAAACAATTTTTTTGGAAAAAATTAGTTGTTTAAGAACATGTGAACGCATTGCAATGAAATTTTGGGATTAGTATTTTATTATATTAAATATATATGGTACCATGGAGTGGAACTTGGGAATGTTGTTATCCGTTCGTGTTAAATGTTGGCAATACTATCCATAACATTGAACATACAGCTTTACTTGCAGGTCGTTTATTATAAAGTCTGTAACTGTCTCTTCATTCTGCACTGATTTATTAAATTTTCCGCTCTTCTGTTTACATGTGATCGGTAATGGACCATTACCCATCACATGTAAACAGAAGAGCGGGAAATTTAATAAATCAGTGCAGAATGAAGAGACAATTACAGACTTTATTTTTGGTGCAAAAAAAAATCTTACTTAGTATCTAGTCTCAATTAAAAAAAAAAATTGTTATTCTTCTGTTATTAAAATTAAATCCAAAAATAAGCATAATAATTATTTATTATACAAATATAATTATATAAATAATAATATAATAATATAAATAAATATATGAATAATCTTATACATGTTTCCAGTATGGCTATCTGGATGCAACTCATCTCTTTGATTTGGTTTTATCGTTTCAACCAAAACCGGAAATCACAACTGAAGGAATCTTAATCTTAATTAATAAATTAATATATGCATTCATACACAATTAAAAATGTAATGATAATAATAACTGTTCAAAACGTACCATTTCGTATATAACACTAAAATGATGAAAACTAATTCAAAATGCTTTTTCATACTTTTGAACGGTACGAAAAGGAACTGTCAATTTTCACACCAAAAACAACATAGCTTGTGAATATTTGATAATTTGTATGTATGGAATCCTAAATAAATAATGAAGAAAAAATAAAATAATGAAAGTTTGGTTATATTCACTACGATGAACTTTTGATGTTTCGCGTCCATCGTAAATCTCCAAAAAGTGTGATTCACTGAAATAGACGTTATGGCAGACTATCGGGCGAAAAATATTTGAACATGATCTCTTTGTTTTGCTACTATGCGCAACTCAACTTTTTAACTGAAATGTAAAATTGAGAAATCATTGAAAATTGTGCTATGAAAGGAGTGGATGACAGATGTTTAAAGACTGGTTCTTAAATTGCTTTATTCATGAAGTTGAAAATTGTAAAAAAAACAACAATTTGTACTTTAGTATTTTGCTACTAATAGATAATTAACTTGGAAATTCTCAAGATCTTAAATGTAATCCGAATGTGGAAGTAGTTTTTTTACCGTATTATACAAAATCTACCGTGCAACCAATAGGCCAAAGTGTAAAGCAGCTACCGCACTCAAGCCAATTTGAAATCCTCGAAAAACTGATTTTTTCCAAAACATTTGTATGGGGAGTGCTCCACTCCGTGCCCTGATACCCCCTAAAATCAATATGGTTCTATGATGGACCAATTAAATACTAATTCCAAAATTTCATTGCAATCAGTTGTTGCAATCCTCGAAAAACTGATATTTTCCAAAACATTTGTATGGGGGGTGCTCCACTCCGTGCCCCAATCTCACCCCAAATCAATCTATTGGGGACCAAAAAAATACTAATTCCAAAATTTTATTGAAATCACTTTACGCGGTTTTGAGTTATCGTGTTAACATACGGAGTCCGGACTGAAAGGATTTTTTTTACCCCTTTTTTGGGGATAAAAGTTGCAATAACCACCAATTAGACCTTTTGTTAGTAAAAATAAGTTGCCCTAGGGTCATTCTATGTGAGAAAAAAAAAATTTTGGAAAATTTCTTTCAATTGTGTCTTTTAAAAATAAAAAAAGTTGAATTTGAAAATTTTCCATTACTAGGCTTAGTCGACGTTGTAGCAATATACATAAATATTAAATAAAATAATTATGACATTTTATTACATTTTAGATATATATATTTCAGAATGAATGTTTTAATCCCATTTAATATTTATTGTAATAAATTATTTCGATATATATTAAAATCTTTTAATTATTTATGAAATATATTTATAAATAAATTTTTTCATATTTCATATTTGGAGAAAAATATCACAAGAAATTAATTTTAAAATATCATGAATTAATTAAAACTTATAATTTTTGCAAAATTTCTTAATATTTATTACCGAATACCTGAAAAATAAAAAAAAATATCTAAAATAAAGTCCGCATATTTTTATATAACATTATGCCAATATTATGTTATAATTTGTCCTCGATGGTAATAAGTTCGCGAAAATATCCGACGATGTGAATCATTGTGCATCGTCGTTTTCCATACACGAATTTTCTTGTTCAAATTTTGAATCATGTTATGATTAAGTTTTTTATCATATTATGGTGTTAGGAATCATAGTTATTAAAATTTTCAAGCTAACCAGCAAATATCCTTACCATAACTATATTGTGCTTTTGCTAAATATGAACATACTGAATCGAAACATAAACATGCTGATGAAGATCATAAAATATTTTTTTTTGATTATTGCGCATAAAGAATGATTACTGCAACCAATGTGTAACCATATTATTTCTTTCAGTGAAGGAATTAAAGCGGGCCCAAGCCAATTGGTTAGCCCGTATATATATATTAAAAATTAGATACATTAATGAAATTAGGTTAAGTAATATTGTACAAAAAAAAAGACACCAATAAATGAATTGAATTGAAACTTATGACGATCCCATTAATATATCGAATCGACAAATATATTGTTACAAGGGCGAAGAAAATGTTTCTTTTTGTTTTTCTTATAAATAATTCGCTAGCACACTAAAAATCTTAACAAATAGCTCCTTCGCAACAATATGATAAATATAAATATTATATAATATAATTAAATAATTAAATAACATATGTTTGCATTGTATCTGGCATAACATTATTAATTACAAAATGTTACAAATGTTATAATATTTCCAATACATTTGAGATCTTTCATTGCACACCTAAAATGAAATAAACATCGTGTAAAATAAAAAAAAATTAGAAGAATATCAGGAGAAAATTTAAAAGTGAAGAATATATGAATCGGATGGCGCGTCTACAGCACCCAACAATACATTTGTTCTTGTTCTTGTTTTCCTTTTCATATATACTCTTTTGTTTATTTAAGATATGTATTTATATTATGTTTTTATCTGTACTTACAGTTAACATTGATACTAACATTGTGTTAAAGATGCAATAAATAATATCTTGAAATGATAAAAGCAAAACTATAACAGACGTTTTTTAATGCAATTTCAATGCCTCGATTTGCTCTGTTTTTGTTCACAATAAAATTTATATGAAACGGATGAGATAAGACCGAAAGATATTGACCAATTTCAAACACAAGAAAAACAGAAAAAATTGCTTGGATGTTTTTTATAAAATATTGGTAATTCGTATACAGTTTATGTTATTATTAGTTTTCTGATTTTTTCTCGTATTTAATTGGAATATACAAGATAGATATATGTATTGTATGAAACAAGTAAACTATAAGGTACGTTCATTAACCTTGGTTTCTTGTATATTTGGAACTTTCTAAATTAATTTATTTGCACTTATAACAACTATTAATATATTATCCGTAGTGGATTAAGAAAAGTCTCTTACGCAAATAGGAATAATGTTAAATTCTATCTGCGTTTCGATTGTCAATTCTTAATCTTATTATTGAAGTGCAAGCGAAACAGAAGTATTTTTTGAAATTAGAAAAGGATTTTATTTTATTCGTATTATTTCCCAAATTCATTTCAACTTATTACATATATGTATTTATTTAAAGGTATATGTTTAAATAAAATATCATTTAAGATCTTGCAAAAAAATATTGATTATCTACGCAAATACAAAATAAGTGAAAATAATGCAAAAAATTATTATAATAATAATTCATATTAAGAAAAATTTCAATTAACTTGTTTTTGTTGTTTTAATATAATGGAAAATACATAAGTTAACCGCGAATTGAATATATATATATATATATATCATATACTCGAATTAAACGAATTAATTCCGATTGTGGTTTTCTTTTAAATGAATAAATGAATATTTGTTGTTGCTTCTTATATTATATACACAATATAAAAAAAGTAATTTTCTATGTAAAATTAAAATCTGATTCATTTATATACATACTTGTATTTTTCATCTAATTCCCGTTTGTTTTAAAGATTTACCACAAATAATTTCGTTCAACATTTTTTCCAACTTTTTACAAATAAAATGTTTCTCTTTGTTATGTAAAAACATCAAATCATTTCGTATAGTTTCTGTATACAGAAATGTAATTGGTTTCGTGATAATTAAATACGAGATAAATCACCCTGATATCGCCACACCCCCTTGATTCTATATACTCCATTATATAAAAATTATTAATTCAAAAAAACATTAATAAGATAAAAGATGCAATTTTAGATTCTATTTTTTTTTAAAACTCTAATTAATATTGGTAGAGGCATATATAGTTAGCCAGAATATTTACGTTCATAGTTTTTTAAATATAATAAGCATGTATATTTATACATACAACAATAGATTCTTTGAAACATTAAAACCCGAATTACATACACTGAGCCATTTTACATTTTTTAAATCAATTAATTCTTTTTTTAGTTTCTTATTTTTTCAGATGTTTAATTGATAATGAAGGTATGGTTCAAAATCATTTTATTAATAAACCCTTCAGCCTAAGCATATAAAATTAGGACCACAGAAGTCATGCAAAGTTAATGTTTAGGTTAAAAAAAGCTTAAATGTTAATGAATATTATATTCTTAAAAAATGTTCTTTCTCAAATTGAAAACTAATAATAATAATATATATTGTTCTTATAATTATAATTATAATATAATATATGTAAAGTTTCTACTATATAGTTTATGCCTCTATAGTAAAAAATATATTACGCAAATAAATATATACAAAAGCGCAGGTTGCCGTGCCGTCATTTGTTATGCAACTTCATACTATTTATTTGGAATAATTCCCACGATATCTGCATTTAAAAAAAACGACATCGAAACTAAAATTTCCCCTTAGCTTAGTGGCAAAAAATATATCAATAAATAAACTCGATATATTAAAACTGATAATTTCATAATTTCAATTTTTTATTTTGAACTAAATCATTTAGTTTAAATTTTTGCAAATTTTAACGATACGATGCGTGCAATTAAAAAAAAAGATGAATATGAGTCTATATAAATTTAATCGTTATTGTATCTATTTAGCAAAGAAATAATTTATTATATGAGTTAGATACTATAAAAATACGTTAAAAATCACAATTCTTTCATAAAAGAATTATTTTAAGTAAATTAAAAAAAAAAAAAACAAAGTGAAATTGTTTTATATAATAATTAATTGTTTAGCAATAATTTTATTACAGAATATAAACGATTGAATGTGTTATTGTACTAACTTTTTTATAATTATGAAATGGTAAGTATTTATTTGAAAGTTATAATTGCAAAGGTTTGAATATATATAATATAAAAATAAAACTTTATTTAATTTAATAATTTTTTTTTATTTTGTATACTCCCACATTTATTATTTGGAAAAAAATCATTTATAATATTTTTTTTCTAATATTACATTTTTCTTTAGAACTTAAAATACTTAATACTTTAAACCACATATCATTTTTATTTTGATTTTCCATAAGGCAAGAATAAGAATATTTGCAAGAGAAAGGGTCATACGCTTAATATTTAAAGTATATATAAACTACATTAAGCTCTGTAATATAGATGCATATGTTGGAATTTATGTGCAAATTTAAGATTTATAATCATTTATTAAATTGAGTGAATAATATAGATATGTTCTTACTTTATAATTATTATTGATTATTTATATAAAATAAAATAATTATGTGCACTATAGAAAAACTTACAAAGGAACAAGTTGAAAAATATTTAATTAATAATTTTAATTTTTATAAATAATAATGTATTTCGTGCTAGAAAAACATAATGCATAGCGCATACATAAATAAGTCAAAATAAATTCGACCCACTTACAAAGAAGAAAATGCAGTCTCCTGCATAATTCCTGTATAAATCCTCTTGTGTAATTTTTTTCCAACAATTACCGGCCAATTGTTAATATGTTGAAAATAAACAATCGCGTTCAAAAAGACTTTTTCCAATACTATTTTTCTGTGTTCTTTTTTTCTATCTTATAAAATTCCTTACAACTGTTTTTCGCTCTTGCATTTTATAGAATATCTGTTTTGTCCTTTTTCGAAATAAAATGTAAATTATTTGCTTAACATATTAGAATGATTCACTTAAATATTTCGTACTACATATTGTTTACGAATGAGGTCAATTGTTATAAACAATATTTCTATATAAAAAAGAGTATTCGACTTATTTAAATTCCATAATTTTCAAAAATTAATAGGTATGTTGATCTGGAATGAAAATGTTAAGATTTTGTTGTAGTTTTAAATGTGTTGATACATTTACTTCACAATAAATACCATAATACAATATATATTATTCAGATATATATTTTACTGTAAAAATATCACATTTGAAAATAAAGTAAGTAATGGTGAAACCTTAATACATTTAGTCAAATGTTATGTCTGATCAGATATTTAATTGCAATCCGAGTGAAACTATTTTACTGTTTGTTTGGAAATAGAAGGCGTGTCTATTCTGCAATTGAATTTCTAGCTCAGCTATTGGGCATTTAAGATTTCTATTGGTTTTCATTGAATGCGGTTATAGAGGTACATAGATTTCATAAAATTTCTTAAAACAGTTTTTTAAAAAAAAACTCGATTCCATAAAAAATTTGAAAATAGAAAATCGATACCAATCTATAAAATGATTTAGAATCATTGATATAAAATGAAAGTAAAAATACAAAAACGTCATGTATTGGACACTGCTCTAGCGTAAAGTTCAGCGAGTTGAAATATTGAATTGAATCAATTTTTCTTTACAACAGAAAGATTATAAATAAAAAATTAAAAATATAGAGAAGAAATTCAACTTTGTTTCATCTTATAGTTTTATTGTATCCAGTTGATTTTTCACTATGAATGATTGGACTATGTTATAATATTATACATTTAGGCATAGTTTTTATAGAAAACCCAAATTCGAAAAAATAATAATCCAGATTCTTATTATTATATACTGGAATAAAATACTGCTGTCCATATGTATGTTTCGTTAAGATGGTTCTTCAATTGAAATATATATGTATCTAAAAAACTCGTTCTCCACTTGAATAAGATTTTCGATTTAAATGTTTTTTTTATTTATTAAAAAATTTTTTTTAATAAAATTTCCAATTAGCAAAAATTTAAATAAGCTTATACGTTCTTAATTATAACGAGAATAAATATATTTCAGCTGCAAATATGAATATTCCTATCATAGAATCCCAATATAACGCATAATTGAGAAGTTATTAGACAAATAATCAATCCACTAAATTTATTGCTTTCAAGTTTTTATTAATTAAGAAGCAAAAATTAATAAATAAACAAACAAATAAAAACTATTCAACAATGGGAAACTGAGAAGCAGCAGCAAAACTGTATCCAATCATCACCGACCATTATGATTTTTGTTTGTTCATATATATTGAAATTAAATATTAATAATTTAACAAAAATCAAGTATTGTTTGATTATTCCGTTTGGTAAAATGTTTTTATATATATTTTTAATAGCAGCAGTGATAGTCACATCGGGGATCCAACACAACGGGAATTCACACTGTTTTCCTATCTTTATTTTAGTGTTATGATACTATATTCATATTTTTAGAAAATTCTAATTTTATTAGATTTATTTACAATGATCATGTTTTCTTGCCTATTGTTTAGTGATTGAACGAATAATGTAAGCTCAGAGAAAATAGAATTAATTCCTTTTGCAACAAAAATTTTTGATATCGAAACAAAGTAGTCATTATTCGCTTAACCGGTACAGTGAGGCCAAGATTAGTAAAACTTTTATTAATATAATATTAAAAATTAAATTAAATGAAGATTGAGTCTTTTATATTGTAATAAAATAGTTGAGTCGACGTTTAAATAAAATATAAACAAATTTCTTCTGAATTTTCTCAGACAAATCAGACGTGATGCATATTCAAGGTGACATAGGACAATTAAAGATTGCACATTTCGGAAGTATTTAATTGATCTGAAAAAATCTAACATTTTGCATGATTTACTGTGAATAAACAGAAAAAAATAAGGAAGTTGAAAATATTATTCCTAAATCTTTCATTTGAAGGACCAGTTCTAGTAATTGTAAGGATAGTTTAGGACACAAGAATGTTTCTTAGTAAAAATAATATATTTACATTTCTTTTGGCAAATTAGCATTGCAATAATGAACAAAGTCGGATTGAATTAAAAATTGATCAGCTGGATTATTTATCGTCATGTATGTTTGAGTTCGTCAGCGTACAAAAGATATTGTCATGATTTTAAGCATGAAGTTATGTCATTAATAAACAAAACAAACAGAATATCAATATTTTTCTTAAAAGATTGACAAGGTAATTATATATATATATATATTAGGGTTGCCACCTTTTCATAATGCGGTACGAGGACATTTTTCTTGAAATATTGGTTATTTTTAAAGTGAAAAACTTCAAATAATAAACATAATTTATTTTTTAAAAAGCAAAAATAAAAATACATACAAGAAAAAATAATGTATATAATATTCAATACAAATAGTCTTCATGACTAAATAACAATATTTACTAAAACATTTAGTAAATACTTAAAAAAAATAATTACAAAAACAGTCTTCATGACTATCACAAATGGTATTATAATAAAATTAAAACATTACTTCTTAAATATATACTTTTCATTCCTTTTCGCGCAATGCAATAAAACTTTATTTTTCTTAATACTTGAATAAAAATCAAGACAATTTAGAGTATGTTGTATATTAATAAATCCAATATTCAGCTTAACTTATTTATTTTAGAATAATATACATATATAAAAATTAATGCTTGTTTCCAGTCTGGCTGTCAAGATGCAACTCAACTTTGTTCTTTTGTTTTTTCATTCTTTTGACCAAACCGGAAATTACAACTTGACTAATTTTAATTAACAATACATACATAATATAATTATTTAATAATAATAATAATAACTGATCGAAAAGGATTCAGTTCGAATATAACATTTTCCCCTCTTTAATTAAGTTGCAATTATTTTAAATTCTAATAAGTTATAATAAATGTTCACTACTTTGGATACCTTAAAGGTTGATTTCTTATTCTTTTAGATCTTCTTATTTCTAAATCTACTTCGGATCTTTTTCTTTTCTTTGCTCTTGCCAATTGATTTTTCTTTTTGGATATAATTATTCGATTTTTAGTTAAATAATCAATGTTCGGGTGAAATTTATCTAACAAAGAAGACAATCTTAATTGGTTTTTATGAACAAATCGCACATGATTATTTACGTTAATGAGATATGTTTCCGAGCTTAATTGTTTCAAAATTCGACCCGGTATCCATTTAATATAATGCTTAAAATGATTCCTATATAATATTTTCTCTCCCTCTTTAAAATTTCTACAATATCTTACTATTGATTTCTCTTTTTTCTGGGGTTTTCTTATATTTTTATGATCTCCTAATTTTTGACAATTTTCTATATTAAATGTTACTTGTTTTTTATTATTCAAATTATCAAGCGAAACTCTTGGTTTAAAGGAAAAAATTAATTCACTTGGAGATTTACACGTCACTGTACTGGGTGTGTTTCGATTGTTTATTAGAAATTTTTCAATTAATACGTTCATGTCTTTCGTCGAATTTTCAATAACAAATTTTTTTAAACAACTTTTCACCGTTTGAACATTACGTTCTGCTAACCCATTCGATTGTGGGTGATACGGTGGAGACTTGCTTACAATAATATTAAATTTTTTGCAAAAATTATTGAACTCGAAAGAACCAAATGGAGGACCGTTGTCACTCACAATTTCTGTAGGATACCCGAAAATTGCAATAAACTTTTTTAATTTTGCAATTACTTGTGTTGCCGTTGTCTTATCCATAATAAATATCTCGCAATATTTGCTATAAGCATCAACGATCAACAAAAACTCGTATTTTAAAAATTTAAAGAAATCAATATGAATCCTTTCAAAAGGATATGTCGTTTTCCGCCATGCCGTTGTTACTATTTCCTTTTGTACATTTGCTGTCTGCTGACAAATCGCACATTGCTTCACATATGTCGTTATGTCTTGATCAATTTTCTCCCACCAAACATACGATCTAGCTATCATTTTCATCTTTATTATACCAATATGATTCTCATGAATCATAAGTAAAACTCTGTTTCTTAACTTACTAGGAATAATTAGACGATCTCCATAGTAAAGACAATGATTTTCTGTATTTAATGTTTCTCGGTTTTGATAATAAACTTTTAATTTTTCAGGAATTTTTAACGGCCATTCCGTTTTCACGAAATGATAAATTTTACTTAATATTTGATCTTTGACTGTTTCCTCTGCTACTTCCGATAATTTTAAAGGAAAATCATCAGAAAAATTAACTAAGTGTATACTGCTTACTGAATCAATACCAGTTTTATTTTGTAATGGTAACCGTGATAAAGCATCAGCGTTTGCATTTAATGACCCCGAACGATATTTAATTTCATAATCATACATTGATAATATAACGGACCATCTTTGTAACCTTGCTGCTGCCACAGCTGGTGTATTTTTATTAGGATGAAAAATTTGTTTTAGTGCCTGATGATCAGTGAATATTATGAATTTATGCCCATAAATATATTTATGAAATTTTTTCATCGCGAATACAATCGCCAGTGCTTCGCGATGCAATTGAGAATAATTTTGTTCCGCTGCCGATAAAGTGCTGGAACAAAACAGTACGGGTTTTTCGATACCATCCACTACATGTGATAAGACCGCTCCAATACCGTATGGACTTGCATCTGTTGCAACAATAATTGGTTTATTTGGATCGTATAACTGTAATATATTTTCAGACGTAATTAATTTTTTACTGTTTTCAAATACGCTTTGACATCGCTCTGACCATTGAAATTTTGAATCTTTTCTTAACAATAGATATAAATCCCGTAATTCTGATGATAAATTTTTTATAAATCTGCCGTAATAATTGAGTAAACCTAAATATGATTGTAATTGTGTTATATTTTTAGGTGGTGGAGCATCAACAATAGCCTGTATTTTTTCATTGTTAGGTTTTATTCCTTCTTCCGACAATGTATGACCTAAATATTTAACAGATTTTTCTAAAATTTTGCACTTTTCAATATTTATTTTGACATTACTATTGTTAAGATGTTTTAATACTTCAAATAATTTATTTTTACATTCTTCTTTACTACTTCCTCCGATCAATATGTCATCCAAGTAACAGAAAACTTTTGGAATTCCACCAAGAATTCTATCCATTACCGACTGAAACATTGATGGAGCACTAGCCACCCCAAATGGTAACCTAGTATATTGGAATAGACCTTTATGTGTATTTATAGTGACATATTCGCGACTATTTTCCGATAAGGCTAATTGTTGATATGCCCCGGATAAATCTAAGACACAAAAAAACTTTGAATTTGCTAAGCTAGCAAATATTTCTTCAATATTTGGCAGTGGATAGTGTTCGGTAATAATAAATTTATTAATTGTGACTCGACAGTCAATACATATTCTAATATCTCCCGACTGTTTGGGTACAACAACAATAGGACTAGCCCAATCACTATTTTTTACGGGAACCAGTATTTTATCATGGACAAGACGGTTTAGTTCATTTTCGACTTTTTCTTTAACTTTAAAGGGTACAGAATACGCTTTATGGAATATGGGCGTCACATTTTGTTTAAGCAATATCTCTCCCGTATATCCAACAATCGAATCGTTTAACTGTTTAGACATTACTTTAGGAAATTCTTTATGCATTAATTGCAACAATTGTTCATTTGTGTTAATAAAATTAACATGACTTGTACTTGCGGTATTATTGAAAATGCGACTCTTCCAATCCGGTATTAACATTTCCAACCAGGATCTTCCCATCAATGGCTTGAATAACTTTTCTGAATGTATCACCATTAATTCCAGTACATAATTTTTACAATTGTATCCAACATTGACCTTAATTTTTCCCAATGTACCAATAGTTTGACCTGTAATCGTGATTAAAGAATTACTAATTTGTTCTAATTTTAAATGAGAGAATTGTGAATCGTATACTTCCTTTTGAATAATTGACACACATGCGCCGGTATCCACTTCCATTGACATCGGTTGACCTTCAATCTGTACTGAAATCTCCACAGGATCTGGTAATTCTGATCGTATAACTTTAATATTTCTCACAGAGCTTCGACAAACTTTTGAAGTATGTCCAGTTTTGTTGCAATTGAAACATTTCCAATTCACTGCTGGACACGACTTACAGTCATGCACTCTTCCACATCGATGACATTTTCCCCATTTTTGCTGCATACTACTGCTATTTTTTGACTGTGATCGGTTATTAGAATAACTTACTCGACTTGTACCTGGTGAATCCGATCTCCCGCTTTGTGCTTCTGTTTTAATACTATACTGTGGTAGTGGTTGTATGGCCTTTGATTCCTTTTTTGACATTTCTAAGTTAAGGGCGAAGTTGCAACTTTTCTCAAAATCCAGACTGGAATCGCTAAGTAAATGACTTTGAATTTCCTCGCTTCTTATTCCCGCAATAAAACGATCGGTTAAAGCATCATCCAATGCTAAGCTTTTTACGTCTATTTGTACTTCTGTATTGTCCTCATCGACAGCTTTTAATTTAATATTTTTGACATAATCACCAAAACAGCATGTCTGAGCTAAAGATTTTAATTTTATTATAAAGTCTGTTATTGTCTCACCGTCATTCTGCACAGCTTTATTAAACTTGTATCTTTCCGCTCTTTTATTTACACGTGGTGCGTAATGGTCCCTCAGAACTTTTATTAATACATCAAAGGTTTCCTCCGATGGATTTTTCGGTGCCACTAATGATTTTAATGTTTTGTATGCTGTTTTACCCACAATACTAAGTAATAAAAGTGTTTTCTCCTGCCCTTCATTAATTTTATTTATTTTTAGAAAAATTTTAATTCTATCTTCGTAACTATCGAAATCTTCTCCTGGTTCGAACTCTTCCAGCTTCCCAATCATTGAAGGCATTATCACTTATTATTTTACACAAATAATAAAAATAAAAAAAAATCTTACTTAGATTTACACGTGGTGTAAAATATTATTTCTTTGTACTATTATTCACACTGCAATAATTCCTCAATCCTCGTCGCCACTGTTGTATATTAATAAATCCAATATTCAGCTTAACTTATTTATTTTAGAATAATATACATATATAAAAATTAATGCTTGTTTCCAGTCTGGCTGTCAAGATGCAACTCAACTTTGTTCTTTTGTTTTTTCATTCTTTTGACCAAACCGGAAATTACAACTTGACTAATTTTAATTAACAATACATACATAATATAATTATTTAATAATAATAATAATAACTGATCGAAAAGGATTCAGTTCGAATATAACAGAGTATTGTTAAAATAAACTAATAACTCTGCTCTTATTAATCCTGGAAGTGCTCTATTTCTTTCATCTCGCCACTTAATATTCATGACGCTGAATACACGTTCTGAATAAGCGGAACTACTTGGGATACTTAAAAAAATCGAAATAAAACGAACCAGAAATGGAAACTCATTTAGTTTTAAAATATTGGACCATTTTTCACTTGTTGACATTTTTTGAAAATTTTCAATTAATTTTGTAATTTTAAAAATTGCTTCACAAGATACAACTTCATTAAAAAGTAAACCAATGTTAATATCTGTAAAAGAAGTTAAATTTAGGGACTCAATTAAATGTACAAAGTTATTGAAAGAAGGGAAATCATAATTTAAACTAAAAACATCTAATTTATTTAATAAATTTAATGTAATGTTCTTTGCAATTTTTTTCGTCATCAATAAACTCATCAAATTCAATTTGAAGTTTTTCTTTTAGTTCCAATTTTTTTATAAGTGGTTTTCTAACTTCATTTCCATAAAATTTTCGCGATTTATTTACTTCTAATTTTTGAATCAAATCCGTTAAAATTTTAAAGAGATTTAAAATAGTAGTTTTAAATTTTTAATCGTGTCTTGAAAACTGCGAGCAAAATGTTGAACAAGATATAACTAAATCTCTATGGATTCGTTAATTTTGCGATTTTCAACTTTTTTTTTTTTTTTATAAATATAAAAATTTTTTTTAAATAGGAGACTTATTTTAAATTTTTTTATGTTTCTATTTAAAAATATGAAACAAAAATATATATATGAAAAAAAAAATTATATTTAGTAGAAAAATTCTACATAAATGAAATTATTAAATCTTAATTAAAAATCTTTATTGAGGACGACTCCTATATTATTATTTATTATTATTAAATTTTTTACTTAGATAGCTTAGTTAAACACACCAAAGAAAATAAGATAATAACGCGAACACATCATAAAACAGAAGAAATGAATTGAATCATAGAAAAATGCGAAATGATGTGACACACTGTAGAACAAAAACTATTCCAAACAAGGAGCAAAAATTATTACAAACAAGGATTTAACATTTAATTATTATGTACTCAATTTATTATATCCAGAAACTTTATAAAATGTATAGTACTCGAAATGGGGACTACTCATGTCACTTTCTTTAAGTGACACTGACAAGTATAGAATGAAAGCTCCTTTTTCTGACATCAACCTCATTATCAAATGTCGTTTTATTTTTTTCGCAAAGTACGCAGAATGCCAGTTGGTTAAAAGTTTATACAAAAATAAGAGTTTATTACAGAAAAATAAAATAAAAAGACAGTTTAATTATATTGAACTCACAACCTTAAACCCAAACCGAAAGACCGAATTGGCAAAGAGCCAATTGCTGTAGGTCAATAGACATTTAATTTGATTATTTATTTTTGTTTCCCACCTGACGCTTTTTGGGATAAAAAAATATAATACAATCCAGTGATTTCCAACCTTTGTATAGTTTTAACATATTATTATTTTAAGTTTAAACATAGAACAATTTATGTTAATGTTTCTTAACTTTTTGGTTTACGTAGAAAATTAATAGTTGTAAACAACTGAGCTATTAAATTTTAACGAAGAAGACATCATCAATTGAATTTCAGGCAAATAAGCAAGTTAGAACAATTTCCATCAAGATACTAAAGAATCAGGATTTCTGTATTTCAAATGTATCTGATGATATATAAAATGTGAAAATATAAATTAAAAAAAAAATTAATGAAAGTACGTAAGTTAAAAGAAACGTCATTCATTATTGAAAAGTTAGCTTGTCATTATAATTCCGATTTTTCCCGGGGATTTTTTTTTCATTTCATAGAATACATATATTTTTTTATTATATTTATCTCCTCATCATCTTTATATAAGTTATAAGAGCCACATAGGTATTAAGATTAAGAACAAAATTTTAATTTTAGTACCAAACTCAATAATATTGTTCATCTTTTGTTAAAAATAAAAATGTGTTTTTTTCTGAATTCTTATTTCGTATCCATTTTTCTTATTTTTTGTGTATAAAAACTGATACTTTCGCATCTATAGAATGAAAAAAAAATAAATAAAAAGAGAAAAAAGACGTAAAATTCCAAACTCACTAAATATTTGTCAGTTAATAAAAATAAATTCCAATAATATACGCGCGATCTTGTCATAATATAAATAATAACGAGTTTTCATCATTGGTTTTCTTCTTTTGAAAATCATTTCTTTATTCTCTTGTACCTGAAGATTAAAAATTACAATTCAAAAAATAAACTGAAATGAATTAATATTTGTTATTTTTCGTTTTTAATGGACAAACACTCTCATTGAATTTCGATTGGTTTAATAATAATAATAATAATAAATGAAATCAATCAATTTTAAATCAAATTAAATGTGATTATAAAAATTGAATTAATTGAGAATCGTGATTTTATTTTAATAGCATTTTTTTTGGAAATACGCACACTCTTCATAATGTATCTGTTTAAAAAGTATGGCACTGTATATATTTAATGTATATGATTATAGTTGATTGTATATTGTATATACATATTACATATGTACATCTACATATATATATTTTATAGTAAACTAAATATTATATATGGTTTATAAAGTTTATGGCCAGTTTCACGAGAATGTTACAAGTGGATCTAGCGAGTTAGATGCGCTTTTAGTGAAATCTTTGTTTCACGGCAAGTTAGATCTCATCTAGAACCGCTTTTAACTTAGATGCGCGATATCGGCCATCTAACTACTAAAAGCGCTTGTAAATTTGACATTACAACACCAAGTGATAATTATATTTTATTCTTATTATATCTGGGGTTTTATTAGATGTCTTCTTAATTCTTTAATTTTGTTCAAATGTTTTGCTAAAATATTCAACATGCCATACGTTTTTCCTTTACATTTTTTATTTGGGATTTCATATATACAAATTATCAAGTTATGTTTTAGTTGTGAAAAAGAACAGCTCGTTCTCGTATCCAGCAAACCAATTGCATGAAAATTGCTAATCAGCCTTTTAGTTAGATAAAAGTGGGTAAAGTGTTGAGAAACATCAACCTGCCTAGATCGCTTTTAGTACTAAAATCGTTTTTAGTTAGATGCGCTCTGAAACTGGCCATGAGAAATATAATTAATGTCAAAGTTTTAGAAAAGTTAACCATGAATAAGTAGAATAAGAAGAACTATATTTTTAAAATGTTTTTATGTTTATATGAAAAATATAAAAATAAACTAATAATAAAATTATAACATACATATTGAAATTTTACCCTTGTATTCGGTCGTGTAACTAATGAAAATATTAACCAAAACCAAATTAATTCTGTTCTGAAAATTCTCACACCGCATAGAAACAAAAAAAACAATCGATTGATTTAAAATTTGATTTAAATGAAAAAAAAATTAAAGTCACAAAATTAACAAGTTTAATGGTAAAAAAATCAATCTGATTTAAACCATTGATCATTTCAACCACTAGGAATAATAAAGAGAAAAAAGTTTACGAAAAAATACTTATGACTTGTGTATTTATTTTTAAAGAAGTTAGAAAGAGAAAAATATATTTTTTTACTTAAAAAAACTAAACATCAGTGCGCGTAAAAACGTCCCGTCAATCAATTAATGAATTGTGTATGCACGCTCTGACTATGAAAATTATAAAATTGAATTAAATAGTAATAGAGGAAATCATTAACATGACATTTAAGATGCATAATAAAAAAGGGATCAATAAATTAATTCAGGTCCATGTGTCAGCGTTATAATATTGTTTTACTTATATATATATATATATATAAAGTATAAATATCTGTATGTATATTTATTTTAATATCGCAGATGGCTTTACAAAAATGAATACAATGACCTCTTAATTATTAAATAAAAAAAAAATAAAAACTTGAAACATTTAGGGACGAGATTTTACAATGTAATAATATTTCTCACATCTTGTGATAATATGAATTCTGAGGTTATTTAGTCGGAACGACTATTACCAATTTTAGCAGTTATATCTTTAAATTTTTTAGAGCGAATGTTTGTTTAGATATAATTTTTTTTACACTGAATGTTTTTAGACAGAATTTTTTAGTCGGAATAGTTTTTCAACACAATACACCTATCCGACTTTCGTCAACATTACTACATTACTAATATCGCATTCATTTCGGACATACTTTTTTTCGTACATTAATCATTATAAGTTTTTGCCGTTTGTGTTTGACAGCATTTTAAATTAATTAATTATTGAATTATATTTAATTATTATTTATTTTCATGACAATTCTACTTAAACGTCAAACACTGAAGTCTGGACTTGATGAACTTTTAATTTTTGTTTAAAAAGACAATCAACATTTCAGCTATAAAGTTAAATAGTTGAGTAATCAAAAATAACAGCAAAACTGTTGAAAAAAACAAAGATTTCAATCCATCAAAAAATTTCTTTTATAAAAATCAGATTTGGTTTAAAAAACTCGGGTATAAAAATTATTGTATGTAAAGCAAAATAGGTGTAAATGGGAATAAAAATTATTCTATCAAAAAACTGTCATTATAAAATCTGTATAAAAACTATTCGGTACAAAACTCATTCGGAGAAAAGTTTCATTGGAACTTTTATTTAATCTCAACCGCATTGAAAATTAGTACAATAAAATAAAGAAGTTCTAATTTTTAACATATTGCCAATACATTACATTATATAATCTTGTTATATTTTGTTCTGTGTCAATATACTTTTAACTTAACAGTGATGTAAAATTTATAAACTTTTCAAAATCGGATTTGTCGTATTTGTTATAAATTTTTTTCCATTTTTTACCCCTAGAATTCAGTTATTATGACATGTTTGATTGGGGGACAACGTACAATGACATCATATGTGCCAAATAAACAAATAATTTTATTAGTTAAATACATATTAAAACAAATCTGTTTTGAAAATTTGAATTCTGTTAGTTTAGTTTTTTCAGTAATAATATTGAAACTGAAATAAAGCTAATTAATATAAATATATATATATATATATATATATATATATATATATATATATTTATTAAAAAAAATTAATTTTAGCTTTATCAATTATTAATTTATTCGAAAATACGTTTGTTTGTGTTCAATGGCAACTATGCAAATAAATATTATACAGATGGTCAAGTATTTTTAATTCTTAATTAAATAAACTAATGTAAGTTTAACATTGTTAATATTTGGCGTTTTGTATTGAGCAAAAATCTAAGCAGAGTTCGTCTTAAACTTCGTTTTTTTCAAAGATGAAATAATATAATATATATATAAAATAATAATAATATATATATATAATAAATAATAATAAAATAATAATAATATATATATATATATATATAGAATTATACATATAACTCTGTACTCAAATAAGAAGAATTATTATACTTTAAGTAAGAGCAAACAGCAAAGTATATATTGATTCTGATAATAGTAATATTTATAATAATTTGCACTTGATTTTTCGGTTTCCCTGTTCCTCGTCATTTAATATATTAAATAATATAAAAAATTTTCCACCCCATTAAAAAAACGATATCAAAACATGATCAACCCATTCCACCATAAGCACAGGCCATATGAACAAAATCTCGCGACCCTTTTTTATTTTATAGAAGTTTATGAGACCGAATAAAAAACAATTGCACATCTGTAGATTATATTTCTCTGTCATAGATATTACTTACAGACAACAGTCCCTATAATTCTTTCTCCGGCTTCAATAAATGTTTTTGTGGAACTTTTTATAATGTGAACGATTTTTATGTATTCATTTACACGTTTACTTTAATATGAATAGAGATAAAAATGAAGTATAGATAATAAATTATTGGAGTATACTTAACAGTATGCTTTAATTGTAGAATCCTCACAATACTGCTTTACACTTTTAGTAAATACAAAGAAATTTTATTATTATGGTTGACTGTGGTTAAAATATAAAAACAAACTGAGCGGGAGGTACCGAGTTCGAATCTCAACCGAGGCGGGATGAAATTTTTCATTCGGCTAATTATGTACTAAACACACATAAAGTAATGGACAATGATTAATAACATCTATGACCCTCCGGGCGGTGTGCAGGATAAGCTTTTAATCGAACGATTCTTCTTAGAAAATCTGCATGTTTCCTAAGAGCTGACAATCCGCCGAATTGAATTAAAAATTGCGTGTGCAGATGCTAGGTGGTTCAGAACCCACCTCAAAAATAGTAAGTCTCAAGAGTGAATATAACCGAAAGGTTGCTTTCCCTTGTAAAATAAATAAAACTAACTAACTAACTAACTAACTAAAAACAAACTGCTTCGGCAATGGTTTTACTATTTGGGAGATTGGTGAACATATAGTTGAGACATTTTTAATTAACCATTATTTCGGAGACATTTTTAATTGCTTAATTTTTTTTTATTATTTAAATATTTTTAATTTAGCTTTTTTATTTAATTTAAATTACTTTTTGTATACTGTATCAGCTGAGTTTCAATCTCGACTAACAAAAAAAAGTACCTGTGACTAATAAACATTTAGTTCATATAATCGGCAACAAACTTAGCACCTAATCAAAACAAAAAGTTATAAAATTTTTGTTATTAAAATTTATATGTTGCAACAAACATTAATATATTTTTTTAATTAAAATAATTATTGATCGATAGCTATGATATTAATATTTAAAAAAATATATATTTCTTACAATAACATGTAGGTATATATTACTTTCGTATTATATCCAAGTAAATAAAGTGAAGACTTAATAGTTGAACTACAGAAAGTATATCTTTAGATAGTTGTCAAGGAACAAAACATTTTTTTATAGCTCAAATTTAAAAAAAAATTAATTTCAATAATATTTGATAAACCTTTCATTCTTTAGCAAACGGTCATATCATTATATACATTATTTAAACTACTATGAAATATTAATAATTTTGATTACTAAAAGTAATTTTTATCTATTTTTATTTATTATTTTTTAATTTTTTTCTATCAACGAAGAAGGAAATATTTATGAATTATATATAATATATAATATTTTAAAATTTATAGTTTCAAGTCATGGCTTATATCTTGGATATTATTCATTAGGGGAAATAGTTTATTTTATATATAGAAGTGTATTTTTGAACGTCCTCACATTACTTGATCCATTTTTTCTTAAATAATTTTTTCCATAATTTAGTTTTCGTATTATATACGATCATCAGCATAATGTTTTTCTCCAACAATAGTCATTATCATCATTTGAATAATAAGGTATCGTTTATATCTCATATTTTCTATAATGTACAATGCATGTAAAATGATGTAAGAAAACATAAAATATACAATTTCTGGTCTGTGAAATGCGCAGTGTGGACGATAATTTAAATTCAATATTTTTTTCTAAACGTATCTAACGTACATGTGTAAAATTATGTTTATATTTTTTTTTATAAGTAACAGGTAAAACTTGCAAGAAAATTACATGCAAAAATTTTTTTTTAACATTAAATAAAAATATGTAACTATAAGTATAAAAAATTGTCTGAACAAGAAAAACAACAATATAATATATATAAAGATTCATTTACGTTATGTTTATTTCTCTTTTAACAATATATAACGCTTTTAATAATTAAGCATAAAGAAATGTTTATTAATGTTATGATATTTGTAATAATTAATTGATACAATTAAAAATGTCGCGTAACATCAATAGTAGATTTATGACAATTGTTTTGTTTAAAAAAAATTTGGTAAACCATTTTCTAACACACAATTAGTTATTAATATTAGCGGCATATCATTAAAATTCAATCTCGTTTCGCATTGGACACAATATAGTAATTAGTTATAATATATTTATCTAAGCCCCATTAGCTATTGCTCAGAAAAATTCTGGTGACTGTCAATATTTCCAAATACATACTACATGTATTGTACTCGTACAGAGCGTGTAAATTTTATTTATATAGAAATAAAATTTCAAATTATAATTTTGGTTAAACATGTATAGAAACTCAAATTAGTAGTTCTAAAATATGAGCTAAAATAATAAATAAATCATTCATTCGGAAAGTTCTTAATTTCTATATTCGTAATATCAACTATGTCAACCGTGCTCAAATTTTAGAATGTCAAAAGTTTTCAAAAACAAATTATATTTAAACATTAAATATAGAAATAAAAAAATTGTGTTTGTTTAATTAAAATTTATATGAAGTAAATATATTAAAAAAACAACAATAACAACAACAACAACGTTCGGCTGCTTGATAAACGGTGCAATAATTACTATAATAATAAATTTTTTATCAATCTCTGTTCCAAAAATGCAATTAATAAACAGGCTATTGTTTCTTACTTTTAGTATTTAGTGAGTTTGATTCTTGATTATATTATAATTAAATTATTGTGAAATTATTATATTATATATTGTAATAATTGGTTTTTTATAATGAATTGTAATACATTTTTTTTAAACACATGATTAATTAAACAGATCTCAATGAAAGATGCTTCGCGTCCCAAATGAAGCAAAAACAAAAGGAAAAAAGTATAACTTTTTATTAAAATAACACAAAACTATAAAACTTAAGGTTAAGACACTCAATTCCATCCAAGATTCGAAGTTTAAACAAATTTTTGTTCGTCACTATATTTTATATTCCTATATATATTATTTTTAGTCAATTTCATCTGTCTATATCGAATATTTCAAAATGTCTCTCGTTGTTGTTGTTGATATGTGTTGTTTTTTATTTAAAAAACTTTGCTTCTCGATTTGTTTTTTTGTTGTTTTTTATTCGAATTTCAGAGGGATTTCTTTGAGTTTGGCCGCTCATTAGTGCATACCAAGAGAAATATATGAAGTTAAAATCGAATGAATGTTATATTGGATAGTTTTTGTTTATTATGTATATTTCTTTTCTTTTTGTTCTTAAAATTTTAACTTTGTGTTGGTTCATGTATTTTTATATTTTCTTTTATTTCATCGATTTTATATAATCAAAATTTTGACCTTCCTTATTTAAAATTCAAAATTTGTTGAGCAAGGAATACAAAAGAAATTTTGAATTCACGTTTCCTGAAGAAATTTCTTATATACCTTATTTATCCTTCAAAAACGCAAAATAAACTTAACCAATAATTTTCATTCGAAAAAATTAATTGGAAGGCAACACAGACAGCAAAATTCATACTATTTTCGATAAAGCTCTCAATTTATATTAATCGATTAATTTGACATGCTTAAATAATATAAATTTTTTAGTTTAGCATAGTTTCTTCTTTTAACATATGGAAATCAACTCAACCAAAAACACGAAAAAAACACAAATCCAATAAATTTACTTTATCTTTATTTGTAAGCTTTACAAAGTTAATCTGAAGAACAAAAAAATACCAGCATTTAATTTTTATTTTGTCAATGTTAGACGAAGAAGTTGATGTTAATTCTTATAAATAGTATTCAAACTGGGCACAAGTCAATTAGAGTGTGAGAAATTAATATATTTATATTTAAACATTCAAACATTTGCATTTATTATATTCAGTTTTAAATGGATGAAAGTTAAACAGTAACAAAACAATAAAAAACAAGTGGTATAAAAATAAACATGAAAAATTCTCATTCATATAATATTATAAATAAAATCTGAAACTGGTATATGAATGTGAGATTGTGATGAGTAAATGTGTGACTTTTTTTCTTCCCTTCTTCTTTCTTTATATACTTTATAATATATGCCAGTTTATTTTAATTAGAAGTTGTCAGTTTACGCTTGATATTCATAATATAATGAATATTTATAAATGATTTATATAAATTTTATAGCAATCTTTGTTTTGTTATTTTAACAAAGAAAACAGAGCGTTGATAACAAATTGGTAGGTATATTGTTTTTTCTTATAATAAATTTAAATTGTGTTAAAATTATGGGACATTCAAGAGTATAAAAACTTAAAAAAATAACAACACATTCAAGGTGAAATTCACCAAAAGGTGATGACAGCAAAACTCCTAAAATAAATTAATCACATTCTTGTTACCACCGAACCGATGATGTCATAATGTGTCTATACTTATTTCATATTTAATATGTATATAAAAGCCTTAACAACTTCAGTTTAAGTTTAAAATAAAATTAGTAGAATTTACATATAGTTAGTTTCTTCTTATATACGATTTCTGATATGGTTATACATTTTTATCTCCGGTTTTATCCGTATCAAACAAAGATCATTATAATAATATGTATCTACATATATGTGTATAGGACTGTCGTCATTGAATTTAATGAAATCATGTAGGAACATGTTGAGCCTCAGATGAATTTTAATTGTGCGAATATATTTATGCAAAAGCCACACACGAATAGAAATTTCGGCATTTTAGTTCACAAAATTGACATCCCTTTTTCTGTTTTTAATTAATGATCTGTAATGCGTTTGAGTTAATTATAAACGTTTTGAGATATATATTGCCAATTAATAAAATTTATTGATTTTGTTTTTATATACTTATAAGATGTCTGATAACACATAAGGAAAGCTCCAGCCAAACACAAAAACAACGAAAAATAAACACAATATTTAAT